>JANHFL010002875.1:33148-45708 GCA_032468155.1 Oxyrhabdium leporinum | reverse complement strand
AAGGATTTTTAAGTGTAAACCGCCCCGAGTCCTTGGAATGGGGCGGTATATAAATCTACAAAATATAAATATATATAAAAATATATAAAGATAATTAAAGGAGAAAAATGCTTAAATTTAACGTTGATAAAGATTGGAACAAAATAGTTTCACTATTGGACAATATGTGTGAACAATGGGCCCAGAATTTAATTTTAAGTGTCTGCCATTATAGAGAGACTGTATTTCAAAGATGATATAGAAGAAGAAGAAGTTTTTTTACTGGACAAGACTGATACTGATTTGAAAGTGGGTTTAAAAATCAGGTCACAAGAATAATAAGGAAAAAGATGCTATATGGGATATACAAACAAAACCAGTTGATGTCTTAATAATTAAAAGGTCTATACAAATAATCAACTAAAAATGTGACCTAGATAACTTTCCCTTATTGGATTTACAAAAGAGGTTTGTTAAAGTTTTGAAGAATCTTGTTAGAACAGACAAAGGGAAAAAATGAAATCAAATTCTAGGATATTATTGAAAGGAATTAAAGATCAATATTGTTAAAAATAAAAGGAAATAATATAAATTATTTTATTTGATCAAGGTTAAATTAGATGTGTTGTTATCTCTAGTAAACCTAATGCGCTTTTGCTGATCAGGACTGAACAATGAGCTTTTAAGGTTTTATTTAAAGCTAAGAGATGAGATATGAGAAGAAAAGATCATTTATTGTATTTTAAAAGAAGGTGATAAGTAATTAAAATTATTTATACTTGTGATGAAAAGTGAAGCTGTTTCTTTATACTATATATTTCTTTTATTTCTTTACTATATTCTTATCTCGTTTATTTTCTGCTATTCTATTTCTTCTTTCCTGCACTTTTTCTTTTTTCTTTACATTTTCTTCATTTTATTTTAATTTTATTTTTTCAATTGCGTGTGTGTATGTGTTTCTGTGTGTGAGAGAGTTTCTCTGTGTGTGTAAAAGAAATACTGAAAATCCTTCCAAAAAGTGAGTTGATGTTGACTTCATAATCTTACCATCATGTTAAAAAGGCTATCAGAACTAACTCTAACTACGGCTCTTAGGTTTCAAGAGTTATTCAGTTTTGGTAAAGCCAGTCATATGAGCTGCTTGAGCACAATCCAGCCATAGAACTGGCACCCTACCAGGCAGTCAGATCATTTACTTGTTGCTCTAGTACATTGAAAATAGCTTGCAGGAAAACATCTACTATACTTCCACAGAAATGTTTAAAGGCCCCTTTGCTGAGAAAATCTACATTATGGATTACGATGGGTAGTTTCATAAAATGCAAAGTGTGTGTATTAATTATGGAAACCCAGAATAATTTAACAATAATTCATCTACCAACATCATAATTTATATATTATTTTTTTCTGGTTCCCTTGTTTTCTGCTGGAAAGATAACTGTAAGTTCCGTAGGACAGGCTGGCCCCGCATTAGTTATCTGTTGAAAATGAAAAGTATCTTTCCTTTGTACTAATAATGATCCAATTTGTTGCTGTTGTTGTTCCTACTTTTCTGCAAAACAAAATACTTGTCCTTGATAAAATGTGATACATGATTCCATGTGCCTTGCAAAAGAGGAAAGAATTTATTTCATTCATCTTAAGTTGTTCGTTTTGCAGCCATTTTGTAGCCTACCAGGGTCAAGTCCTGGCCAGACACAAGGACTAAAATATTGTCAGGAATTCTGATCTATAAGGCTTTCTGTTCGGACTTGAAGCATGGGAGAAAGACTAGCCCAGCCATTCCAAGCTTTTGGAATTTGCACTTAACAAACTGAATAACAATCGAGAATATATATTTATATATTGCACTTTTAATGTTTTATGTTTTAAGCAACCCAGGGTTGTTTCATTACATTTATTTATTAAATTTATTTGCTGATGGATAGTAAATAAATTTATTAAATAAATATTTTATTTCAAATTATCATCTGTAGAAACAATTGTTTTGCAATTGATGGTAGTAACAGCAGTTAGAAATGGCAAATTCTGTTCTAATTTATTTACCTTTGTAAAAATGACCTTTATAGGGCAAAATAAATAAACCCACCTCTGTTGTAAAGAACTCAGATAATGAAAGCTTGTTTAGAATCCAGTTTAGTTCTGAAATTTGGGCACAAAGGAAATAGTATTTTTTTCTCTTTTTTAAGAAAAACAAGGAAAATGTAGCAAACTTTTACCATCAGTTAGATGCTACTACATTTTTTTTGTTCGGAAAAGGAATTTGGTGGACTCCTGTCACTGCTGCCAACATTTTAATAAAGAATTTGTGTATAACTCATAAATTGTTCTCTGCAACTCTTTCTTTAGTTTAGGCTACATCATCAGTCATGATCCTGTCTTCACTATGATTTTATATCAACAATGGTGGTAGTAGTATTGTCCTTGGCACAAATTCCTTTGAATTAAAAGGAAAAGCTATGAATCCTTGAATATCAGAAGAACCATAAGAGTACAAGACTGTATTCTTATGGTGCTGCCTAAGAAGAAGAAATGTGTTCAGGAATTGAAGCCTGGCATTTTCTTATTAACTTCAGAATTTCTCTTTATTGAATTGTTGGATCAACTCATTATCTATCCTCTTTCCATTGTCACTTCCACATTAGACTGAGACTTATTTAGCCATCTGCCTATCTAAGTATGCATAGCCATGAATAACCATGCCTAATTCTGATGATGCAAAAATGCATTACATCAATTATGCAAATGGCAACCTTTCATACTTGTTTCACAACATCTCACACAAATACATGAGGTGAAGTTTGTACCACAATATTGCAAAATATGTTTTGTCACTTGTGCTACCTTGTTGCTCTGTGTGATGCCTACACAGATATGCAAAAACAATTCATTTCATTTTGTGAAATTACAAAAAGAAGCAAGAGTTATTCAGTAAATAAACGTCAATCCATTAACTATTCTCAAATCATCTCTTGTGAAGCAAAAATAACTCTGGAATCATAGGAAATATTATAAGTCTCATATTTATATGGACTATGATGGTCTATGATAGCTCATTGAGGTCAAAAGTTGTAACATATTTTCCCTCTAGTATACAAGAGAATCTTAGTTACTTGCTACTGGGCTATTGTATGATATTATTTTCCAGATGATTTCAAGAAATGAAGTTCACTATTAAGGAGTATTTTAATTTATAGCTAATATTAATGTGATTTTAGCCAATATTCAATATGTGATTGAAGTTGACCTCATTTGTAAATATAAAGATTTCTGCATGTAACAAGCAGTCTTGCAGAAAAGAAAAAGAAAAATAGCCCGAGGTGCATAGCTGCCGTGTTAACCTCTTGTCCTCTTTCAGCTGCAGCTGTTGAGATCTACAAGTAGGAAGGGGATATTCTGCTACAAAAATGACCTTTTCTTTACTTTGTTGTTAACAATGAAACAAATCTATTTTTCATATACTTTGACACTAAGGGAGTTTCAGGATGATATTTAAATTTAGTACATTTCTGGATTTGAATCTAATAAACTGTGAAGTACACACTGTAGGAAACAAACATAGCCTTTCATGAAAGGGGTAACCACACAATTGTGCTTCATTAAGCGACACCTTATGTTGGACAAAGATTTTGAATTGATTGGCTCATAGAACAAACAGCAGACTCTGCCATAGATTTCTGTTTGCTTTGCTGCTATAGCAACAGGTTGAGGGTTCTTTTTCTTCTGTATTATATGTGGTTTTTCAGTTAAGCATATTCTTTGTGAATATAGAAAAACTAAAGCAAAACTGCGGATGGAGGGTCAGATTTAGGTGTGATGAAATAACATTCTTAATGTATATTACCTGGAAGGGAATCTTCTTGGGATAAAGATTTTCTAGGGTTATTTGGCAGTTTAAGTTAAGATGATTGCTCAAGTCATCATTGCAGCCAAATAAACCTACCTTAGCCAAAATATCTGTTTTAAAGAGTTCCTTTCTGCATTTACCTTCTTAGGAAGGTAAACTGGTAGCTAATAGGGTGAGGATCCTGACTGAATGGTTATTGAATTTTGTCCCATATCAAACGTCTTTATTGATTACATATTGTTCCTCTGTAAGCACTTTTGGAATTGATGTTATCAGAAGACATGTTACTACTATTTTTTAAAATTTCTGTTGTGGTGGTCTTTTTAAAGTTTAACCTTGTCATTTCTCTGAACATCTGTGGAAGAATGTGTCAACTATCCAGTTGGTAAATCCAGAAAAAGGAATTCCTGGGACATTATTTTACCAAGAATATAAAGTTTTACTGAATAGACCACATTTGCATAGAAGAAGGAAAACCAGCTCTGGGTTTCCCGTGTAAAAGCAAGCATAGTTAATGCCCACTTTTCCACCCACAGTCCAAAACGTCCACCAATCACTCCTGTTCATTTTGTTATGGGAAACAGCCAGCCATGCCTGGATATCTGCTCAGTGTGCCCTTGAGATGCCAACAATGTCTCACCGTGCCGACGGATGCTTGAATACCATTCTCCTACCCTTGCATTCCATCCACCCCCTCCCTGTTATTGTCAAGCTGTGAGCAAAGGAAAAATGTAGGTGAAAGTGCGAATCAATCAGCATATTCTTAAAAATAGCATTTAATAGAGTAGATTCAGTTCCCCAAAGGGTACTTTATAGCATGTGGGCATCTGTCTGCAATTCTTTAAAGTACCCACATCTTTTTCCCAGATGACACAGCTACTGAGATGTTGTGCAGCCATAACAAATAAGTGATTAAAATGAAATCATAATACAGACTGATGTGCAAAGATCACTCATGAGAAGACATAATGATTGTTTTCATAGAGAAATGTATGGTGCAAGCCATCATTTCAGGCAGCATAAGCCTATAATAGTCTAATGCATCATCTAACTCTTGATCATGATGGTTCTATATGTCCAGCCACATAAGGCTCTTTTTACACCTTATTAAGATGTGGGTTTTTTATTGTCTTTATATGCTGTCTTGAGTCACATAGATAATAAGGTGGTTTTACAAATCAACCAGACAAATAAGTGTGTGTGAAATTCTAACAGCATGAATGTAGCACCATGGGATATACTACCTATGGAAAGGAGACCATTATGAGTCAGTGGTTGCAATCACAATCTTACAAATATTCTAGAGCAGGACAAAGATTAGATATTTAAATGTCCAGAACTATTTGGAGTCAGTTCATATAAACTGTTATGTGGAATTGTCTGCACTGTAGATTTGTATGCATGAATTGTGCCTGAAAGAATTAAGGAAAAGATTGATTGGAACATTCACTTGTAGTATTTTAATACTTGGAATAGCTACCAAAAGTTTTCCTGGTAAAGATAAAGAATTTCATCACTGAAAAACACTCACCTACAAATAAATAAAATGAATGGCCCGATGTTATTATAACTCAGAATTAGCCCAGCTTTATAACATAAGAAACAAGAAACTCCATTATCCCCCCCAAAGGGGGATATGAAGTAGAAAGCGATCCCAAAATTATTACCAGTATATATTATTATCATACCATTGCTCACTGTTGACTGGGTAGTTGTCTTACTGGTTAGCCTTTCTTCTGAAATTGCAATCTCAACGCTTTAGTTCCTGTTCCAGCATAGGAACAGCAGGTAATGAGCATAAAAACTTGAATAGAGGAAACAGTGGCCTGGCCTCTTACTAATTCCATTTCCTGGATTTCTGTGATGTGATCCCTGGTAACCCATGAATTTTGTCCATCTCTGAACACACGGAAAGGGAACGAACAGGAAAAAAAGGACATCAGAAAGATAACAAAGCAATATTGGCTTCTGTTAATTTCCTGCAATTGTTTGCAGTTGTGTCCGCATTTGAAGCTTTATTATGAAGGGTTGTTTATCTTCTTGACAGGAGTATCTGTCACTGAGTGATCTCAAAGAAAAAAGAAAGACGGTCCTCTTTACTCCAGAGATGAAGGTCAGTGTATGAATAGTGTTCTTGTTAAGGGAACTGCACCCACATTTTTCCCCTTTTGTTTGGAGTCTTGATGTCTGGCCTGAAAAAGATTTCAGTAACTACAAAAAGATTGCTGTGTTTGTGGAATCCCCAGGGTCGCCTGCTTCCAAAGAAGGGGAATATGGACTGCATTGAAATAGCATGAGTTGCTTCAAGATCCCTCAGCTGGAGTGCCATCAGGCTGTCATTCTGATCACAGAGAGGTGAAGGAAACTAGAGACCTTATTTTCTGCCAGATTTACTTCCAGGTTGCCAGAGTGGTTTATTTTTGGTTCAGTTTTAATTCAGTGTTACTTGAATGGTACTTCTTAAATTCTAGCTTTCTGTCTACTTATTGCTGTCTAAATATAGTTGCTTTGTCTGCCTCTACCACAAGATTATGGTTAACCAGGACTGAGAAAAGCATAACTGTTTATTAACTCAAAAGATCTTGTGCAGGTAGTTTTTCTCACCATCTGCAATTTCTTCTTCGTGCAGCATTAACTGCATTTTACTGAAGAATCTGGGGAGGGAAAAGGCACTTTCCAGACTAAAAGAACGTGCTGTTATTTTGAGTACTGAGGGAAAGGAAATGACAGTCTTTGAAACTACAGAACTAACCTAGAGAAAATAGTGTTTTCATGCAACAAATAAGTTACAGGTGAGCATTTTAGGTAACTGTGTCTGAGAGAGAGACATAGAGAAATAATGTAGTAAGGCTCTTGTGTCCAAGGTGTCTTTTCATATGTCATGCCAAGCCACCAAAAGTGTTCTTTCAGCCTTAGTGTATTTTGTAATCTAGTTAATTATAAATCACAATTTATGCTTTAGAGTTATATATGAGCCCACTGTAATTTATTCAACTACAATAAAATAAGCATGGATTACCGTATTTTTTGGAGTATAAAATGCTCTGGAGTATAAGACGCATCTTAGTTTTTGGAGAGGAAAACAAGAAAAAAAATATCTGCCTCTGCCTACCAGCATCCATCGGTATTCATCTGGCTAGCATCCTTGCAGCAAATAGCAAACCTTCTGGTCAGCTTCAGTACATTATTGCAGCCTGATTCAGCGCAAGCAGCTGATTGGTGGGTGGATCAGCCTCCCAGAACACCCCAATCAGCTGTTTCAAGCTACAGGGATTGCCACAGACTATCGCCGCCTCCGTGCCTCGCATTTTTGGCCTCTGTGCCGCGCGTTTTCAGCCTCTGAACGCTCGATTTCAGACCCATTGAAGGCTGCAGGGATCACCACAGGCGATCGCCGCCTCCACCCATTGCATTTTCGGCCTTCATGCATCGTGTTTTCAGCCTACACATACACCGCTTTTGACCTACACATGCACCGCATTTTTAGGCAGTTCCAGGCAGCAGGGATCGGTGGTGATCCCCGCCACCTGGAACAGCCCAAAAACGCAACACGCAGAGGCCAAAAATGTGGCATGCGGAGGCCAAAATGTGATGCAGAGAGGCCAAAAACACAATGCGCAGAGGCAGAAATCAGTGGCGATGTGCTGTGGCAATCCTGGCAGTCTTGAACGGATCTGAAATGGAGCATTCAGAGGCTAAAAATGTGAGGCACAGAGGCCAAAAATGTGAGAACGGAGGCAGCGATGGTCTGTGGCAATCTCTGGAACAGGTCTAAAACGTGACATGCTGAGGCCAGAAATGTCTGGCGGGTGGGCGGAGCTACATTCGATGTATGAGACACACTCAAATTTTCACTCTCTTTTAGGGCGGGAAAAATGCGCCTTATGCTCTGAAAAATACGGTAATATGATGAACCCAGCCACTGTCTATTTTGTGTAACACAAAAGCCAGATATGTATTTTATATGGTTGCACATTAAAGACTCTGGCCTCAGTCTCTTGCATCTGTTAATTCTACTGGGAAGATCCTCTATCTCAGGGGTAGAGGATTCCTGGGCTGTGAGCTGATTTCAACTGGGCTACGAAAGTGGCAGACGAACGCGAGCGCATCCCCACTTGCACAAGCGTTGGGCAAGTGGTGCATGCATGCTCCATATGCGTGAGTGGCAGGCACACATGTGTGCCACTCGCACGAATGAAGCTGTGCACGTGTGTGCTTGCTGACCGCTCATGCGGAACCATCTACTCTCTCATGTTCCCACTGGTCTGCAAGGCTGGAAAGTTTGGGGAACCCTGCTCTATCCCACACATTAAAGAGAAGCTTCCAGTCACCTTATTTATGATATGACTCATTGCTGAACTGTTATAAAATTAGGTCTATTGTTTTTAGAATTTATACCCTGTTATTAAAGTCCGTATGTATTATAAACAAAGCACTCCAATATTTAATAAAGCTCATCTATCTAGTTTAGTGCTATTACATGGATTTTGTGTCTGTGTGTGTGCGTTTATATGCGTGTGTTTCTGTAAGAGGGAGAGGGGATATTTTAAAATATCCAAAGAAAAATAAATAAGAACAGCAAAGTAACCTAAAAAACAAATTTCATTAAAACTTCTGTTTCACTCATGTATTACCAAAGAAAGAGGCCACTTTGCTTAAAAAATACGTAAGTTGATTTTTGAAGGCAAGAATAATTGCTGTATTTCAATGAAACAGCCAGGTTGGAAAAATTGTGAGCAGATGGCTTGTGTGCTACCTTAGTCTGCTATACAGGTGCATAGCACATTATTTATAAAATATTTCAAGGCTCCTTCTTTTGTATCTTACGGTCAAATTGGGTTTGGATTAGAAAACTTCAAACTGAGGGCACTTAAATGTGTTGACTTCTTTCTAAGAAAGATTATTATAATTTCATAGCCCAACCTTTTAAAAAAATGTTCATCAGCTGAAGATGTCAACATGATTCTATAGTCTGGTCCTGCAGCATTCCAGATACAAGTATATGGCTAAGAGGCATTAATCATAATTGTAATAAAAATAACAAATTTAAATTCTTGTCATTTTGTCATCTGTTTACTCTCACAAGCTAATTTGGTGAAGTCATTAATGCACCAAATTCGAAACCAGTAAACTCTGAGTTCTCATCGCATCTTAGCCACAAAGCCAACTGGATGATTTGGGGCCAGTCCTTCTCTTTCAGCCCTAGGAAAAAGGCAATGGCACACCACTCTCAAAAATTACTTGTCCAGGCAATCAGCAAGAGTCAAGACTAACTCAGAGGAATGCACACAAAAAAGTTTTACTATCAGAATTGTGTATTACGTGACATGCCTTTCTCATTCTTCATTTTGGAGCTGATAAAAAATTTTCATGGAAAACTCTACCCTTTAACTGGGCAGGAAATTGACTATATAACAACTGATGAAAATAGTAATTTGATGTTACATCAGACTGATGTACTATCACTCAAGTCATCATCTTCTGTTATGAAGTAATCTTAAAATTATTTTGTATCTCCTCTGCCCTTGGTGGATCTATAGCATCCCTCTTCTTACCACTTGAATCCAAACTTCCTGTCTATTACTCCACAAACTAGAATATGACAGACAGAAATAGATTAATATATCTTCCTTGTTAAAAGAGGGGGGAAATCTCATTCTTTGTGCTTTTCTTGGTAAGAGTTTAAAGTGAATGCACTATGCTATTTATCAGAATTAGAACAAGAAGAGGTATCATACAAAAAGGTGCTTGCCTGAACTTGCTTTCGCTTGGAGCTTTTAATAAAAGGTAGTTAGCATCTTCTGTATGCTTTTCTTTTGTTCCTGTCATTCCATTCCTGGAAAATAACTGTTTCTTGAAATAGTCTTAACAGTAATGAATTATTAAGGATCCCAGACATAAAAACAGCTGAGCAGCTTGAAGAGGCACATTTAATGTTTTTTGCCCCCCAGTTCTGTGGAAATATCTAGCTGGTCATACACTGATGGAGCATTTACTGATGCAGTGAATCTCTTATGTACACTTATCTTTGATAAGATTCTATTAGGGTGCAGATATTAAATTATATAATAAAATGAAATAAGTCAACATAGTTGGCAGCATGTCACTGAAGAATGGCTGTAGATTTAGTGTTCAACAACATCTTAAAAGGCCACAACGTCTCATACTCTGAAGTAGGGATATTCATTTAAGGATTATTTGTTATTATGGTTGTTAGCAATTTCTGGGCTCAGAGGCAATTTGTCTCCGAATACCAATAACTTGGGAGCCAAAATGTAGAATCTCAGAGCCTTCAGGTTTTTGGGGAAGTATCCTGAAGCATCTACCTTGACAGCATAGAAAATATATGGCTTTTAGTCTGGTTTGATTTAGCAGGGTTCTCTTTGGGTTGTTGCTGCTCTTAAGATCTCTGATGTTTTTGGACTTGTTATCTTACTCATAGTCAGAATTTCTAAAATAATACTGATGTTCTTATGGCAGAACTAGATTACATGGGATTCCGATATTGATTCAGACTTGATAAGGAGAGATTTTGACAGTGTCTCCTTAATTTCCTCAAGTCATACTATGTTTTTAGGGAGCACTCTCCTCTATTTTTTATTCCTGTAGCCTATTCATGGCCAAATAAATAGTTACACTGTAAGGAAATATATCAATTATAGTACTGGAACTCAAGAGTCAAAATTTACGATGTCAGGTTAACAAAACTTCAGATTATTCTTCCAAATCCCCAGGTAAACATTTAAAATACTACAAATGATGGTTCAAACAAACACCAACAACACAGTTATCACGCCAATAAAAATATTCCAAGCAAATCAACAGCAGTACTTATTCCTGAGATATTTGTATAACTGGGCTAAAACGTACTAAAGTGTCTCTTACACAAACACAAACACATTTTCAAGATGTCATTTTGTGAATAATAAAGGAGAAGTCCTTTAGACACTGGTTTAAATAATCTATTCTCTAGACAGCACAATGTGGATAAAAGGAAATTTATTTCCTATTTGTTCCTCATCTTATGAATTATCATCAGTTCTGCTCTTCACCAATCTGTCCCTCTTTGAAATAGTTTGATGCCCACACAGCCTGCAATAGCCATAAAATTGTTTCGGTTGTATATTCTGCAGCTTATTACAATTATATTGAAGTTTTTGTGCAGTTGAGAGAAGCATTTTTCCCAGGAATCGGATATTTTGCTTTCTGTGTTTCAGTTAGTTCAAGGTCACCTTTATAAATGTGAAGGTGTCATACGTGTTCATATGCATATGTAGTTGGGATGCATCTATATTTTAAAAGTAGAAATACCTTTACAAGAAATATTTCTTATTTCCTTACATTATGAATTAGATTGTATCCAAAATAGAAAGATTATGAAAACTTTTATCAGAAAACATAAAGGTACAGTAAACATGTATTTAAACAGATAATCTAAGCTGTTCTCTTTAGTGGAGCCAAAGTAACTGTTTACCTAGATAAGCAGTATAATCATGTAAGGAAAATATTTGCATTGGAAGTATAAAAGAAGGCTCTGGCCCTCCAAAGGACAACTCTGGTGAGGCTGGTAAATGTCATCCTCTGATTTCATAAATAAGGTCAACAGATTTTTATCCTGTGGATCAGTATTTCAATATTTTCCATGCTTTTCCTCTCTGGACAGAAATTCTTGGCACTAGGTTGTCCTAGGTAGGACCTAGGTTGACTGAGAATCTCCATAGATATTTGGCAGTAGGCACTATCTTCATAACCTGTTCCATTTATGTTAGATTCATTTTTATTTTTAAACACAGAGCTACAAATCATGCTTAATCATCGAAGAGCCTAGCAGCACAATTTTATATACTTTCAGGCAGGTTTGCATTGAATAATGCGCTCTGTGTGTGTGTGTGTGTGTGTGCGCGTACGTGTGCATTTGTACCTTCGAGTCAGTGGCAACTGACTTGGAAAAGTCCCTGTACTTTTCTTGTCAATATTTCAGATTGATTTGCCATTGCCTGCTTCCTAAGGCTGAAGCAGGGTGACTGGCCTCATCCAGCTGGCTTCATTCCTAAAGTAAAACTAGAACTCACAGTCTCCCAGATTCTAGCCTGATGCCTTAACCACTACACCAAACTGACTCTTAGTAATGCTTACTTCTTATTATGTAGATAGAAGATTAAAGACGATATAAGAGCAAATGTGAACTTTTAATTTAGAGTTTCAGGGATTACTTGATTATCTCCTGTCATGTTGGTGTTGACTCTTAACAACCACATAGATAGGTTTTCTCCATGAATAATCTTTTGATCGGTGTAAAATGAGTTAATCAGTTCACAAACACTT
This sequence comes from Oxyrhabdium leporinum, assembly GCA_032468155.1. Taxonomy (NCBI): domain Eukaryota; kingdom Metazoa; phylum Chordata; class Lepidosauria; order Squamata; family Cyclocoridae; genus Oxyrhabdium; species Oxyrhabdium leporinum. The sequence goes on along the minus strand of JANHFL010002875.1, from coordinate 33,557 downwards.
GAACATTACAGTTTCAGAAATATTGAGAATGCTACTGGATATTATGCAGCATTGTATGACAACCAAAAAATACCTTCTAGTACAACCTACATGTGTTTTTAAAATCCTGATTTCCTTGATAATTGATCAGAGGTTCCGCAGTGAGAAGAAATACCTGAAACATAGCTTGAGCAAGACTGTTCCCTTTCCCAGAGAAAATAGTGGTGAAAGCTGAGTGTATTCTAAAACAGTGAGAACTCTTAATTCAAAAAGAAATTGTGATGAGGCCCATCATTTTTTTTTAATTTTTTTTTTAAATTTTTAATTTATATACCGCCCCATTCCGAAGCCTTGGGGCGGTTTACAACAGTTATTTAAAAACAGTATAAAATAAATTGCTTTAAAAGCTTTAAAAACCCCTCAGTCAGGA
>JANHFL010002875.1:22373-33048 GCA_032468155.1 Oxyrhabdium leporinum | reverse complement strand
TAGGGCATCCCGCTCCAGAAAGGGGCGCAACTGGCGCACCAGGCGAACCTGGTGGAAAGCCCCCCTGGCGACGGCCGTCAGATGGTCATTGCCTGGTGTGGGTACATTATTAGCTGCTAGCTTCAGTTCTTTGAGTGCATTTGAGAATTTCCGGAAGCTGAAAATTAGTTTTGTTTCTGATAGAGCAGGTTAATGAAAATAGCAAAAGATAACAAATTATCCAAACTATCTCCTTCACAGGTGTCAAACTCGCCGCGTCACATTGCCATCATGTAACGTTTTGCGGCATTTTTCCCATTCGCGGAGCTGGGGTGGGCATGGCCTGCCCGCAGGCTGCCAGTTTGACATCCCTGACCTGCTTAGTCTTACGGATAAGCTGTAGTCAGATGTTTATACACTCTCTCCTCATTTAGTGACTACATTTCGTTCCAATATTTTGGTCACTAAGCAAAATGGTCATGAAGTGATCATGTGACTGAGAAAGTCATTGCAAATATAATTGGTTGCTGTTTTTGCATTCAGTCTCCGTCATTTTGTTTTTCCTTTTTCTTTTATCCCTTTGCAGGAGAGAGATTGCTTAAGAAGCTCTCTCTTCCTGAAATGCTTTTCTCTACAGGGAAGAGCAAACTCAACTCTGTGACCTTAATTGTTTGACTAGAACCCTCCTGATGGCTGCATAGCTGCCTGAAACTTACCAAACTTTAATCAGTTTCACACTGAAGGCTTTTGTTGTCAAGTGCAAGAAATTTGGTGGGGAATGTGTCAGAAAATTGTTGTTTTTAAATTACTGTTTATTACTGTCATACATGTGAATGGTCACTAAATGAGTTAGTTACTAAACAAGGAGCGGCTGTATTTCTTTTATGTGGATTTAAATAGCTGATAACACTCTAAAGCAAAAACAGAGTGGTTGAAGTTTCCCAATCATAACACACAAGGAAATGGGTGCACATGTAACTGAAATGCACAGATTTTTAGAAATCCAAGAGTCCCTATTAATGTTCACACAAAATGATGGGACAGTAGGAAGAATTGGAACCTTGTGCAGGTCTGGAAAACTTCTACTTACAAAGAACTTGAATATAGAGCCATTATATAAAAACTATACCAAACATTCTTTTATAAGACCCAGATTGTTGGGGGCAATATGCTGACTCTGTAAAACCGTTTAGAGAGGGCTATGAAGCACTATAAAGTGGTATATAAGTCTAAGTGCTATTGCTATTGCTATATGCTTGTGCACATTCCTATGCAACACCTCTAGGTAATTATCATATAGAGATCTTTAAGGAGATAGACATAGAAATAGAAACATACCTACACAGATACGTATACACACTGCCATATGTTGTTAGCACATGGAAGGCTTTGTAATGGGCTGGTTGTTATACGTGGCAATATTTGACCATATAAATGACCTTTTCTCTGGCAAAAAAAATGTTAATGCAGTAAATATACTGAATTTTAATAATAAAGACATGTTAAATAATATTAATAATTAATATTAAACTATTTTAATCTGAAAACCAATATTTTTGTAATACAGTTTAGTTTTATGCCACCATCTTCTGGTCACTCTGTTAAATCATTTTTATTTAACAAAAGTCATGGTTCTGAAGAGGATTGACCACATGGTTCAAAATTCTAATGCAGCTACTAGGGTAGTTATTCTTTGCTTATTTGCTGTTTATTTTATTTATAATTATTTTCTGACTACCCTTCAGAGAATGGTAGATATTCAGTGTTCTAGCTACACTGCTGATCAATAATCCAGTTCTTAAATTGAGGTGTTTCCAGTAAAGAAGAACTTGTTGTCATTTACTCTGGAAAATCCATGTTAAAATCTTTCACGAAGTACTAAGATAAGGATAAAAATTGTTCACCTTCATGGTACCATGAATGTTATTTTTGAGAGAGTATAACCCGTGTAGCTAGTCTAATTTAGAACATAGAGAACAGTGTTGGAAGGAACCTTGGAGGTCTTCTACTTCAAACCCCTGCTCAAGTAGAAGATCCTATACCATTTCAGACAGATAGTTGTCTTCTTAAAAGCCTTCAGTGATGAAGCACCCATAATTTCTGAATCAGTTCTTAGTTTTGAGATTTGAGGATACGCTGAAGGCAAATGCTCATACAGTAGAACCTCTGGTCACAACCGTAATTTGTTCTGTAACTTCGGTCACAATCTGATTTGGTTGTGACCGGAAGCGAGACTGACTGAGCATGCGCTTCCAAAAAAAATGGCACAGAAAGGGAAATCCGTGCAGAAGGGGAAATCAGCCGCGGCCATGTTTGATTGCCATCCGAGTATGTGTTCATGACCAGATTCAAAAATTTTATGAATTTTTTGGTTGGAACCCGATTTGGTTGTGGTTAGAAGCTTCCGTGACCAGAGGTTCTACTGTACCTGTTCAGTCTTTCACATGGTTTCTTGATTTCAGTCAAGTATTTACATTCAAACAATAAAATGCTTTACTACTTTATGCTCTACAATTTGTTGTGGTTGATCAATAAACTTCACTCCAGTCCTATATATTCTGTGGTGATAAGATCTAACTATTATGTCTACAGGAATTGTTATTTTGATATACCTTTATATATCAAAATATATGCATCTGTCTCTAACAGAAGCAGATGGAAAAGTAGAATTTGTCTAGAAATATAAAAAGAATCTTACCCGCAGTAAGGCAGAGGATCTATTTAATACGTCATCCTGTTTCCCATATTCCTCTTCTATAGGAAACCCACAAGTAGAACAGAATAGTTTTCAGCTATTATTCCTCAGCAATCAATCCTCAGCTTCTGTTCCTGGAGGTAGCCTTGAGCTCTTAGAGAAAGGCTGGATTTAAGTGCAAAAGAACAGTAACATGTAAAAGGATGTTTCTCACTGCAGGCAGAAAATGTTGCACTTCAGGCTGTCATAGTGAAGAAAAAAAATCTACACCACTTTTTTGTAATAGGAGTCTGGTAGCATCTTTTCTGACTAAAAAAAGCTTATTAAAAGGCATAGGTTTTTGTGAATCAGGTGTGTAGAGTCTTTCTGTTGTCCTGTGGCTTAGATTCTCTAGCTCTTACATTGTCTTTATAAGAGACAGGAGTCTGTTTTTCTACTACCCATCTATATTTCCATCCTAAAACTGGATGCAATAAATATGCACCCATACAGATGTGACAACATGAAATGTTATCTTTAATAAAATATCTGATCTATTTTAAACATACATAAGACTTAGGACACCTAACAAGGAGAAAAGGCCTTATACAATGGTCATCCTTAAAACTGTCTGCTCTTATTTTCTGTAAAAGAAATGTAATATCTGCTAGTTATTTAATAGATGTTTATAGATTCTACTAGTTTACTTAAAGATATTTAAACAATATAAAAAGGTGATTTGGAGAAGGGTAGTTTTATTTCTGCTAATATTTTATTAATGGCTTCTATATAAATGAGATAAAAGGGACCATTAATATAACTTGTTCTTCCCACAGAAAACCTTATGAGCCTACTGAAATATCTTCATTCCTTCATTACTATGTAATCAATATGTGTATAATAAAAATATCTCAGTCATTGTGTAGTAATTATATTCTTTTTTCCTTCTGTCAGACAATTCTTCATCTCTTCTTGAAGATGAGGAGCTAGGTATGGAGGCCACCAGCTGGCAGCTGAACAACACATCCATTAATGGCCACGATGAAAGTGCAACCACAACCCGTTTCCCCAGCTGGGTGACTTTTGATGACAATGAAGTTAGTTCCACTTCTCCAGTAACTACATCTCCTGTGAAACAAGAATCGTCATCATTATCAGAAGGAGCAACAACAGCAACCACACAGGTCATAGATGCGAACACTAATACTTTATCCTTTAAAAAAAGGGAACGCCCCAAAAGCACCTTGAGTGATTTTTCTAAAGTTCAGAAGCTAGATCTTTCTTCTATCACCTTGGTGCCATCAGTTGATGGAACACCGCCCTGGAGTGCTACTAATCCTTTCCTTGATGTATCACTAAAGGATGTCCAACCTTCTCCTATCAATCCATTCAGTTCTTTCTTTGAGGAAAGGGATAGACGTACACAAGGCAACACTCTATCTGGAAACTCTAGTAAAAAACAGAGAGATTCTCTTCTTATCCTTCATCAGGAATCTGATTCCATTAGCTTCAATGAGCCAAGTACACACCTCAGACATAGAGATGCTATTGAGCAACTCAAGCAGCTCCATATTGGTGATCCAGATCAGCTGAACATCCTCAGTCTGCCAGATGATGATCCTACAATCTCCACTGAACTCTATAATACCTTGTCCACTTTGGGGCCACCTCAGCAAAAAGATGGCTGGCCAATGATGCTGAGGATACCAGAAAAGAAGAATATAATGTCTTCTAGGCACTGGGGTCCAATATATGTCAAACTGAAAGACAGAAGATATTTACAGCTCTTCTATGAAAAGGGACTGGAAAAGCCTTTTAAGGAATTCAAGCTTGAAATAAATCATGAGATTTCAGAGCCCAAGCTTCAAAATTATGATGAAAATGGAAGGATACACAGTGTGAGAATAGACCGTGTTACTTACAAAGAAAAAAAGAAATACCAACCAAAACCAGCTGTTTCTCACATAGCAGAAAAGGAACAGGTTATTAAGCTAGGCACCACCAATTATAATGATTTCCTTAGCTTTATCAGGGCTGTTCAGGATTCGTTGATGGATTTGCCTGCTTCCTCAACAGATTTAAGTACAGTAGGACTTAATTACCAAGAGGAAGAAATCACTGTTGATGTAAAGGATGAATTCTACGGAATTTTGGCCAAAGGAGACAACAGGATCTTGCAGCATAATGTATTGACACGAATACATGTGCTCAGCTTTCTTTCTGGACTGGCAGAGTGTAGGCTGGGCCTCAACGACATTCTTATTAAAGGGAATGAAATTGTTTTGCGGCAGGACATCATGCCCACCACCACTACCAAGTGGATTCAATTGAATGATTGCCATTTCCATTCATGTGTGGAAGAAGAGGCATTTGCCAGTGCCCGTGTCATTATGTTTAACCCTTTGGATGCTTGCCGATTTGAACTGATGCGCTTTAGGAGTGTCTTTTCTGAGAAGACCATGCCTTTTACTTTAAGGGTTACAGCTAGTGTCAATGGTGCTGAGGTGGAGCTTCAGAGCTGGCTGATGATGTCACCAGGGTTCTCATCCAACAGAGATCCTCTAAGTCAAGTCCCCTGTGAAAATGTGATGATTCGTTATCCTGTGCCACATAAGTGGGTGAAGAACTTCCGGAGAGACAGTGTCCTTGGGGAGAAGTCCTTGAAAGCAAAGGTGAACAAAACTGCTAGCTTTGGATCCACCAGCGTGTCTGGCTCTGAGCCAGCAATGAGGGTAACACTAGGAACTGCCAAATACGAGCATGCTTTCAATTCCATTGTTTGGAGGATAAATCGCCTGCCTGATAAAAATTCTGGTGGGTACTGCGACATGAATTAGATTAGCTTGTAAGAAAGGCACGTTAGTATAGTTTTTCGGTATCTTATTCAGTAATTCAAATCAGTTCTTGTGTGAAATAAAGATGTTCCATTTTCTGAAAGTATAACTATGTAGCAGTAACAACAATAACAACAATAATTTTAACTTCTGTATACCATGTTTCTCCAAAAATAAGACCTGACCGGAAAATAAGCCTTAGCATGATTTTTCAGGATGTGTCAGCGTTCCATCTAAGTTCCAATAAATCACTCAGCACTCAGATAAGAATTCATCCAAGTAAGAGTTTATTAAAGAAACCATGTTGGCACATCTGGGAAAACTCTGAATCTGAAGGCCCAGGTTTTTCCACCAACAAAAGATAATCAAAGATCCACCTCTTCTTCACCATCATAAATCTCATTCCCCAATTCTCTTCTATACCCATCATCCTTCTTTCCGTTTTGTCACTCCTCTTCCAGGTGCTGGTCAGAATGGCCTTGACTCATTTAGAAAGAATGTTGTTTTGTCTACAAACCCTTCTAACCACATGAGAAAGTGCGCCCTCGCTAATTCCCATGTGCTAATTTGTGGCAGCCTGCAGAGGCCTCACATTTATAGCTTCCAAGGCTGACAGGATGCTTGTAATATAAGCCCTACCCCCCAAACTAATCCCCAGTTAAGATTGTCAGCCAGACGGACACATTTAGTACCGAATTTCCCTAAAAATAAGACCTAACTGGAAAATAAGACCTAATGCGTCTTTTGGAGCAAAAATTAAAATATAAGAGCCGGTCTTATTTTCGGGAAAACATGGTAGTACCTCAACTTTCTTTCAAAAAATATGCTTTGGGGTCGATGGGGGTGTAAGTAGTTCCTCACTGCAACTCTTAAAGTGGCTACATTGTAAAGCATCTGATCATGTAGTAGACTCTTTGTCCAACAGCTAAATAGTTTTCAACTTCCATAAGGATAATATCAGGAGAAAGATAACGAGGTACCAGGTAATGTATTGATGCAATATTTTTCATGTTGCTAACTATTTTTATTTTGTCTAATATGAAACTTTTCCCTTATTTAGTTTCAACCACTAAGCAGGCCTCCTTCAGAATTTTATTTGTTGTGGCATCTCACATGACTTATTAGCGGTAAAAAAAAATGAGAAGCTGTAACACATTGAGCCTTCTGAAGATGTAATTGATAAATCTGCCAGCAAAACCAGTACTTTCTGAATTGAAATTTCAGTGAAAGGCACCACCGACCTTTCTCACACGTAAATTAGCTCAGCATGTGTGAGATTTCAGAGTTGTTCTTTTGTTCTGAGTATTTAGGAAATCAATTATTTTCTGCCTAAAATTCCACTTATTGTACTCTGTTCTCATCTGGAACTGAGAAATGGAACTCCTGGAATTTCAGTACTAACAGAATTTTTTAATTAGTTTTAACTCTTCTCTAATGTTGGGAACAACTACCAAATCTTTCCTCAGTACTTCGGCTTCATTAGAGGAATTTCAGAGAATGCTGATAACTGCCTGACTACAGTACAGCACCATCTTGTCTGGACATGCCTGATCTCCTAGCATGTTACAAGGAAGGCTCTATTGAGAGCAGAGTTAGTTCCTTTCTGTTCCATCAGCTTTGTTGCTCTAATATATGAAAAGCTAAGACTGCTTGTCCCAAGCAATTGAGGGTTTAGTATGTTTTTCAACTGAAGGCCCATGACCATCTTCTGTAAAATTGGACAGTGAATAGAAAATTTATTAAATAAATTATATTATAAATTTATAAGCCACCCAGAGTCACCTTGTAGTGGAGATGAGTGGCATAGAAATTTAATAAGTAAATAAATTAAAATATCTCTACACCACAGTAGTTCTAGCCCATTGTTGACATTGAATCACAGCTCTAATTAACAGATTAAAAACCATTAACATAATTTTCTCATACTGAAAAGCATTCTTGTTTGCATCAGACAAGAAACACATGAAATAAAGTCAGGGATAATCAAATAAATAGCAGCAGAGGTATCAGGTAATAGAGGAGTGGTATAAAAAGGAAAGACAAAATCATGTTCCAGAATTGATATATTTTGAGGAAGTTTGTCAGAACAGTACCGGAAGTGCTAAAAAGTATTTCATGGAACTGAAAGTTTTAGAAATGCATCTAGTTAAGATCTCAGAAACTGAAAAGGATTGGTCATAGAATTTGAACTCCTCTATTCTACATGGAGATCTCTTCGGATACCAGAAATGTCTTGAAGTCCAATCACTTATTCTTGTACTTTTTATATAATCCAAAGTCTTAACAAAAATAAAAAATGAATACTAAAAGTATTTTCTTAATTACTTGCTTACATATTTATAATATTAATTATTTTGGTCCAGAGGCTGGGTAATTCCACCAACTTACAAACTGGATTCCCATATGATTCTAAACAAATAAAACCAATGAACGTAGTCACAACATAATCCTTTGCATGAACACTGTAGAACTGTTGCATATAAATGATTGGGCCATTGTTTCATATGACCTTGGCATAACTAAATTTTACTTCTTACTTGGGCCTTGGTAAACTGATTTTGTGGTGAATGGAAATAACTGTTGTCCATTCTGGACACAAGGCAAGTGTGCAGCTGTCTTTTGTTGTGTTTGAGAAACAGCTGTTATGATGTCATAACTCTGAACTTTGGGGGGAAAAAAGTTACGCTGGGCCAGTTTGAAGTTGTAAGATCAAAACAGATAAGCTGAATTCCCTTGAAAAGCATTGCTTTTTGCAGTATTGTTCCAACTGCAGCTTGATAAGTTCTGATGTGTGTTTCTCCATAAACAATTTGTTGGTGCTGGCTGATAAATAGGCTGTGAGGAATCTCTGTCCCAACTGCGTATGATTCATTGTTTCAGTACAAAAGGATGTTTTTAGTTAGACAGCATCAGGCAGAATAAAGAATGTTGAGAAAATATTGATTCATGGAATGTTTTTCTGCCTAGCCTGAAAACAGGCCAGCACATATTGAATAAGTATAGTCTTAAAGTATAGCTTTGAGGGTGTACACTGTAGAAAACCAATGTTTAATCAAACATCCCTTTCTCAATGTGTACTGTGTGAAAATTGCTGAAGTTTTAAAATAAATCCCCTGCAAAATACTGTATAGGTTATTCACATGCACATGCACACAATCAGCAAACAGGCTTTGTTTTTGTGTCACACTGACTTCCGCTATCTTTGGTTTGAGGCTTTGTGTATTGCTCGAACTAAGCCAGAATTGCTTGTAACTGTGATTTATGATACAGCGTGTTTTGAAGTTCAAGACAATCGCAGCTATTCAGTAATTTGTAGATAAACAAACCATGGTTTTTGGTGCAGTTTTCAATCCCAGTTGCAGAGACAGAAAAAGACACTCTTAAATTAAGCAACTTCCCCCAAATAATATCACAAACGGAATAAACAATTTTGATTTCATATTACTAGTGTCCTCCAGAAGACTGGATGATCTCTGCTTCTCAAACATTCTTCACCCCTCCTCTAGATGATGGTGAGACTGGCGATGTCTTTTAAACTATAAAAAAAAAAATCTAAAGCAGAAATTAGCAGTCTGGTTGTTGTTGAATGGCATTCAGAATAATCTGACACTGCATATCACTCACCTGTTGGCTGAAGCAAGTTGTGAGCAGGTCAAAAGCAAAAACAACTAGGATTCATCATTTTCCCATTGTATCAGTCCCTTTGTCCTTTACTCTCTCTTCCCTTTTGACACTCTTTCTTTTAAATAATTTTTTATTTTTTACAAACATCATTGTGTGAACAGTATGGTAATTGGGTATCATACCTTTCAATACAAATAATATTAATCATATTTGTATCATGTAACACAATTATATAATGCTAATAATAATACACATATTTATAATGAATTATCATCTTTCATTATTTAGTTATTCAATGTTGTTTTTATACCAGTCACCCTATTTTAAATTTCATACCTTTAGGGTAAATAAAATATTATCAATCATATCTATTACATTTAACCAACTTACATAATTCTAATGTTAATACAAACATTTACATAATATTAAGATCTTCCATTATTGCTTATTCAACTTATAAAAATATTTTTATATCAATCACCATGTTCTGCATATCATACATTTGAATACAAATAGGATATTATTAATCATCTTTATTACATTTAGCAAATATGCACTCCTTCATATTGAATTGTAATTTAGTTATACCATCATTCAAATTTTAATTTTCCCTCTTGCTATTATATCTCCTTATTGTATAGGACTATGTGTTTTATTAATCCCCCTTTCTCTAAATTCCATCCCTCTATTTCTTTTTTGTTGTGCCCCTCCTATATTAAACATGTTCCCTTTTCTAACCATCATCTCTTATCCGCCTTAAAGCTTCAATTATTCGTTTCTTAGCTTGTCTCCCATATTCCTCTCTTGGATCTTTATTTCTATCTGCTTCCACATATTGATTGCTCATTTTAAGCTTTTCTCCCTTCTCTGTCCTTCTCCATTGTCTAGTTTTCGAAATATCTACACTTGCCGCTATCTCGCTCCTGTAAAAATCTTCCTGTTTCCCCAGTTTCTTTCTTAATTTCCTTAGAGTACTCTCCGCTTGGCTTATATCATCAATCCCTATTATTTGGATTATTACCGTATTTTTCGGAGTATAAGATGCACTTTTCCCCCCCTAAAAGAGGGTGAACATTTGGGTGCATCTTATACATCAAATGTAGCTCCGCCCACCCACCAGCCCCCACCCTTCGGCCATTTTCGGCCTCCGTGGGTCACGTTTTAGACCTGTTCCAGGTTGAAGGGATTGCCACAGACCATCGCCGCCTTCGTGCCTCACATTTTTGGCCTCTGTTCCTGGCGTTTTTGGCCTCTGTGCCTCGCGTTCTCAGCCTCCGAACACTCAATTTCAGCCCCCTTCAAGGCTGCGGGGATTGCCACAGCACATCACCGGCGATCGCCGCCTCCGCGCATCACGTTTTTGGCCTCTGTGCGTCACATTTTTGGCCTCCACACACCCTGTTGGGCGGTTCCAGGTGGCAGGGATCGGCAGCGATCCCCGCTGCCTGAAACCACCAGAAACTGCAACACGCAGAGGCCAAAAACGGGGCATGCAGAGGCCAAAAATGCGATGCGCAGAGGCCAAAAACGCAATGCGCGGAGGCGGCTCTTGCTGGCGATGTGC
>JANHFL010002875.1:0-22273 GCA_032468155.1 Oxyrhabdium leporinum | reverse complement strand
GTATTGCTTATAAGCTGTAAACCGCCCCGAGTCTTCGGAATGGGGCGGTATATAAATGTAAAAATAAATAAAAAATTAAAAATTAAATAATTAAATTCAGCTTGGTTGTATGCATCAGCGGTCCCCAGTCTTTGTGGCTTGGTGGCCCGGCTAGGAGGTAACAGGGGAACTGGTCTGTGTGAGCAGCAGACTGGCACGCATGCACACAGTGGCCGCACCACACACACGTACAATTGCCTGCCACTCATGCAAGTAGAACTGCACAGGTGCACGCGCTCCAGCCAGCCACTTACATGGCCCAATTCCTAGTGGGCCACAGCCCAGGGGCTGGGGACCTCTGTCTTACATGAAAGGCAAAATAATGTAAACCGCAATTTATATCCATGAGAATACTCAAAAAAATATCTTGATGTATGGCATCTGTACCATTTTTGTCTCTAGTATATGTAACAGCAATCGGGGAAAGCTGAAAACTCTTCACATAGGAATAACATGGGATTATTCCTATGTCACAGACAGGGAGATTGGGGCTCAGATCATGGTTGCACAAGATCATTTGGCAAGATTTGAATGAGAGACTTACAAATACAGATTTCACATATTTAAGCAGAAAGTTACTATTTTTAGTATATCTAAGGTTCCTGCCATTGGTGATTCATGTGACATTGCAAGAGGGCACACTTAGATTCAGGTATTTGGGACAAAAGGTTGACCAACCATGTTCCATACTAGTGTATTTGTTGTTTAATCCAATGTATCACAATTTTGCTTTAGAATTGATATTCTCTCAGCCTAATTATATGTTTATAAAATTACATGAGTAAACTATTCCGAATCAGAGCAAATTAGTCATCTGGAGCTTCACAGCAAGAAGAGCAGCTGACAAATACATTTAGTAAAAAAAAAGTGGGGGAGGAAGTTCAGTAAATTTATTTCCTCTTTTTGATGTTAGCTTTTCATTAAAAATACCTCAATATCTTCTTATGAACAATTTCATGTAATAACTTTTGTTTGCACCTTACACAAATGTATACCAAAGATTTGCTTTGCAGCCCAATTAAACCATGCATTTGTTCTTGAATTTTTCATAAGACAGTACATGGTTCAAAATGATTATCAGTGGTCATCAGCCAAGAACAGTGAGTTGTGCTTATTTCTGTGTGTAATCATGCCTCAATCCCTATATTTTAAAAGAAACTGGGCTTTCCTTACTGTTTTGGGATTGAGCATTTTAAAAGACCACATTTGTATGCATTGGATTATTCTTTTCTAAATTAACATGTAGACCTGTTAATAACATGCATAAACCTTAACTATGGTAATTCAGAAGAGACAACCAGACTCATCATTAGCTGACAGTTTTTCAAGTATTTTTCCCCAGATTCATTGTGATGTATTTGCAAGGAATGTCAGAAGGACTCTGAGAGTTGTGTAGCAATACTAAAATGTGTGGGCAGTGTGGCTTTCCAACTCCCTTCAGTTATCTAATTTTGCCAGTGATGATGAATTGTAGGGATTATAGGAGCCGTAGTTGTTAAGACAGGTTCTAGAATTAGAATGTGTGGTACTAGTAATATTCTAGTGAAGCTTTATTTAATGCCTGTGTGTCTTATCAATTTTGATTTTAAAAAATAAGTTGAGTGTCTCCATATTTTATGTCAGAAATGCTGACCTCAGAATTCTAACATAATCATTGGAATAATTCAGTGGCTTTCTTTTGGTATTTGTCATCCTTTTTCTTCTAAGATTCCATGTTCTAAGATTCCATGTTGGTGTTCTCAGTTGTTGTATTCTTTCTTTTTAGCTGCAGGTCATCCTCATTGCTTCTTTTGCCACCTGGAACTTGGCTCAGACCGGGAAGTGCCTTCTCATTTTGTCCGCTATGTGGATGTAGACTTTGATATGCCAGCAAGTTCAGCATCCAAGGCTGCCGTTCGGTCCATCTCTGTGGAAGGCAAGACTGATGTGAGGAAGTGGGTGAATTATGCAGCACATTACAATTATAAGGTATAGTTGAATAACTGATGACACCTGTTCATCTACATCCACATCCATATCCACACTTTTGTTTTTCTTCCAACGTTGGCGTGGCTTTCAGGAGCTTCTGGATTGTTTATTTTTGCATTCAGATAACTTTTGATAGCATGCCTTCTACAGAAATACTAATGTATGAATAGTCAGATCTTCTATGCTATCTGATGTATCTTGCCTGCAGTAATCTAATGGTTTAAAACAATCTCCAGCTTTTTGGCATAATATATGTTGCATGAAAAGGCCCCAGGCTCCGAACCTGACATCTCAAATTAAATGAGCTCATATAACAAAAATCAGAAGCTTCTTTTTTCCTGAGCCACAGAAAAATCACATTTAATTACAATGGGACAAAGGTCTGTGTATTACTTAGCTTTTAAATAAAGTCTTTTAAGTTATCATAGAATGGGAAGGTACCTTAGGGGCTCTGTTGTCCATCCTATTTGTCAGAACAGAATTATTCACTCCCATGAGTTATAACACTCTATGCAGAGCCATATTTGGAGACCTGTACAGCATATACCATTATTTGGGAAAGGCCCTGTTCTCCTGTCCAACAAGACATGGCTCCTGCTTAATCCATTAATCCTCCTACTTGGCTTGTTTGGATTTGTTTTGGACTTGCCACAGTATTTAGCATGTTCATACTTGATCTGATCATCCTTCGGCTTTATCAAATGTTCTTACTTTTTGCCTTTCTTCCTTATTAAAAAAATATTCTTTAATATTCTTTCAATTCTGCTTCAAAATTTCCTAGAATTATTTTTTTCTCAGAACACCTTGTCCTTCTAATTTACTTTTCTTTAGTTAAAGTTCAGTTTTTAACCTTAAAACTTTTTCTGTACTTACTAATTTCTTTTTTTGCCCAAACAATGAGTGGCTTCTCTCATCTCCTTGAATATTTTGCTAGCTCTTTTATTGTTTTACAAGTAGCTTAGAGCTTAGAGCTCTATTAGTTTAAAGCCCCTTCCCCTTTCCCCCAAGTCACTTCTTTTGTTTCTACCAATTGCTTCTTTCAAGCATCTGGGCAGAGGGCAATTGCTCACTATAGGACAAAAGTACATCTCCTTGGCCTATACAATGCCATTCTTGAGCCTTTACCCTTGTGGCAACTTCCCTGAGGAATCTTGCTGGCCTTCTCCCAGCCTATTTTGCTCAGCTGTTTTCCAGCTCTTTTTTTCTCTTTCATAACAAAGGGTCAAGGAAAATGACAAGGCTGCCTCCCCCTTCTTTTTAAAGTCAATTTTACCTGGAATTCCTAGACATTCAGTTTGATATGATTATGGCTTTTCAGCGGCAGTCTTGCCTAAATGTAACTTTTCAACTTAAATCTCCCTTCTTCAGCTCACCATTTCATCTTCTTTCTTCTAGGAATGCCTTTTAGGTCTTGAATTACTTAAACTGCTGTGGGCTTTGTCTCTTTGGGTCTTTTTCGCTCTTTCTTTCTTTCCAATTTGCCATTATGAAGTTCCAATGAACACCAGGCTCATCTCTGAGCAATGGCTCTCCTCCAGCTATTTCTCAATTGTCCCTATTTAATACTGTTTAGCTCTACTTCCCTATTTCCAGAAAAGTGCTTTTCTGTGTACTTCAGGTCATGCATTCCTGTAGAAGAAACTAACCCATGGCTTAAGAGCCGTAGTGGCACAGTGGTTAGAATGCAGTACTGTAGCTAACTCTCTGCTCGCTCCAAGAGTTTGATTCTGAATGGCTCAAGATTGAGTCAGTCTTCCATCCTTCCAAGATGGGTAAAATGAGGACCCAGATTGTTGGGGGCAATATGCTGACTTTGTAAACCACTTGGAGAGGGTTGTAAAGCACTATGAAACTGTATATACAGTAAGTCTAAGTCCTATTGCTATTACTGTTGATAAGAGGCAGGTCGATATGCCATCTCATAGCCATTTCAAATGTGTTTTTTAAGGTCTGTTGGTTTGGGATATTACATCTGTTGTACTGCTTACATTGTTCCCATTTGTAAAATGGTAGAATGTCTCACATTTATAGATTTGAAGAATGCATACTTTCATGACTTTATGTAGACCTTGCTATTTAGACTTAGATTTAGAATAACTTTATTGTCACTTTGAATTTCCCCTTCTTTACTTTTTAACAGTTTAACTCATTTACTAATTTAGTGTTTCATTATTTGGCCTCTCTATGGGCCTATGTTATGTATGTTATTTCATACCTTTTGACACCAAGGTGTAATTTCATTCTACCTCTTTAGGTTAATTACACATTTCCATGTCAAGTTTCTTCACCACATAGCTCAAGTTCTTCTGCACATTGTTTTCTAGATCAGTTATAAGAGGTCTCCAAATCAAGGACCAACAATAGATACCACCAAAGAAGCTACTATCCTACTGCCATGACTCCATATGCTTCTGGTGTTTGTACACACGTTTTTCTCTGTAACATGAGTCTTGTTTTTTCCCAACTACTGGATCGTATTAAGTTAAAACTTTAGTTGTTTGTTTCACCAAATTGGCTTTATTCCTCTTTGTTCATTTGAACATTAAAGAGCTCATTCCTTTCATGGTGGTAAAGAGCAGAAATCATTTTGGAGACATTCCCCTTCTGCATCCTTTGCCAATGCATGCCCTCATCATGTATAGTGGGGGAGCCCATCTCCAGGTGCTCTGTATCCTAGGTGCTTGGTTTCTTGTGACATCAAAGAAACCCTCAAGGTTTTTGCAGTTTGGAAGACATTGGAAGTGTCCTTGTGATCATACTATCCATGTAATATTGATCATTCTTCAATAAACTAATGCATAACAAAAATGTAGTATATCTACTTGAAAATTCAAAAAACAAGAAGAAATAAAAATGTTACACAAGAAAATACCTAATAGTAAAGGATAATAGTAAAAACATCCTGTAATTACAGTTACTGTGTATACTAAGTACATCAGCTGTTGTTAGTCTTCAAAAGGAAAAACTATTTTTTTAGTGTTAATCAAGCCTGTCCAATTGGTTTTCCAAAGGGAGAGATAATGTGACAGTTTCTGATTACACCAAAACAACAGAAAACAAAAACCACAAAAATCAGAAACAAAGAACAGAAGTATTCTTTGAATGCTGGAAAGAAGATACTATTAGGAAGATACTCAGGCTGGCTCTTTACTAAATCAATGAGTTATAAGAGGGAGGGAAGGTAAAACACAAATGTAGTTGCAAGATTCCCTTGATACAGATTAACAGAGTTGGAAGGGACCTTGTAGGTCACCTAGTCAACCTCCCCACCCAAGCAGGAGACCCTACACCATTTCTGACAAATGGCACTCCAATCTCTTCTTGAAAGCCTCCAGTGATGAAGCTAACACAACTTCCGAAGGCAAGCTGTTCCTTTGGTAGATTGTTCTCACTGCCAGAAAATGTCTCCTTATTTCTAGGGTGAATCTCTCCTTGATCAGTTTCCATCCATTATTCCTTGTATGGTCTTCAGGTGCCTTGGAAAATAGCTTGAGCCCTTCCTCTCTATGGCAGCCCCTCAAATATTGGAACACAGTTAACTGTAGTCTGTTTCCTGACCTGATCTACCTAGAAGCATGCCTTCTCTGTTATGCCACCCGCACAGTGGAATAACCTTCCTCTTGGAGTTCAAAAAGCTCTTACCCTCCACCTTCTTTCAACATTATAGTTTGGCCCTATTTCCACAGATATATGATATTTGGAAGAGTTTCATCTTGCCTTTAGCCAATTTGCTATCCTTTAAATGAGTCTTGAAGATTTGGCTATTTCCCCAGCCTTTAGCTTAGTTGAGTATGAGTCAGTTTGAAAAGGTTATATCCAGTATTGTGCTACGTCTGTCCCTCCTGGCTATATTCATCTTTTACTTCTTTATTGAGTTAATATATTGGATTTTGTTTCCAATCTATACCCTGCTGTGAGTTGGCTGTCCTTATAAATTTAAAGTATAAATAAGTAAAATAAATACATATTGACCTTTCTTTTATATTTGAAACTGCTAACTTTAGCTCTCTTTTCATTAGAGTCATCTCATTTTTTCCCATTCCTCAGGCAGTGCTATTCTTTCTAGTCTAGCCATCCAGCACCTTTCCAGACAACATTCCTACCACTTCTGGCCTATAACCTTAGCCTTGTTCTTTCTGTATTTTCACATTAACATTGAAATTCTTTCAGCTGTGTCTCCTGTCCCAATTTAGCTCCTCTGATGGAAGACACTCTTTCTGGTAGGTAAAGCATTGGCTCATTGGCTGAAACCCTGGGTGCTTTATGTCCTTCTATCTTTATTTTTATAGGAACAAAGTAGGATGCCCAGATATTTAATACCTTCCAAAATCAGTCTGTACCTACTGTTTGGAATCATATTGCCTATTTTTCCCCACACCAAAACACTACTGGAAACACAGCACATTCTTTGAACATCTATGGCAAGCTTTTTATCTCAATTATACAGTACAGTTTCACAAGAATTAATGTTTATTTCTGGCCTTCTGAGGTCCAACTCCCCACCAGCTCCCAGAATTTATCCTAAAGAATAATAGTAGCTATCAAACTTTGACACAAGTTTTCCAAATAGCTGGGTTTCCTTATAGCTATCCCTTACTCAGTATAATTTTTATATTCATAAATCTAATGGAGAGGAAAAAAAGCACGTTACATATATGTCGGATTTTTTTTTGTTTGTTCCCCCACTTGTTTTATATAAGGTTGGGGGAATCATTCCCTCTCAAATTTATATATCCACTACGTTTGGTGGACTTTTCCATCCTGCAATGACACTTTTCCACGGCACCACTTCAGTACTTCCCATGTTGGCAACATGAGAGGAACCTGCTTTTCCTGGATTTGGTTCTGCATACCTGTTATCTGTGAATCAGAAGAGTACTGCCCATTTTTGCTGTGGGACAAGTCATTCTTGAGTGAAACATACAAAACAAAAATTAGGTGACCTTTTACTGTTTTCCACAAAACTCCGTTTGTTTTTCTTTCAGGTAGGAATAGAGAGGAAAAAAAGCTTGAATCCAGATAATTTGGGAGAAGACGGTGATAATGCCAAGGAATGTGCTGTGCAATGAAAGGAAGAAGTAGATATCTGAAAACAATAGAAGCAACAAGAATTGAAGAAAAGGAATATCGTGCTTTCCTTTTGTAGTCCGAAGAACCAAGAAGAATTTGGAGTGACATTTCGCTCTCTGAACATACTTAAAAAATTCTTTTGGGATATGTTTGCTGAGTAGTTTGGGTAGAATTACACTAAGTATATAGGCTTGCAATGAATTCAAGCCTGTTTTCATCTGTTCCAGTATATTTTTTAGAGCAAAATAACTGTATTTTGTCAGCTACAGTTATCAAAATTCTAGTCTTGTTAAGTATTTTCCAACTGTACACGACATTTCCTGACAACTGGTAATTCAGTCTTCAGTGGAGTTTTTCGAGGTGATCTGCAACAGTCCTAGGGATGGGAGGTATAGAAGGGACACCAGTTTTTCTGTATTTCTATCACGCCTATGGCTCTCAGTGAGAAAATCTAAACAACCTTTCCTATCAGCTACCGGTAGGTAGGTAGAGCCACTGGGAACTTCAAATGAAAGAAATATGATCTCAGTTTTCCTGTATGCCATCTTTGAGGAAGAATATTTAAATATTGTATACTTCCCTTGGCAAATCAGAAATCTTTTATGCAATTTAATAAAATGCCAGAGTTATTCTTTAGACATGATTTAGTTATAGTTACCAGTTGAAAGGGACTAGGTAACTTTTGGATCACTCTTACCTGGGAAGATAATGAGGGGAAAATAGATTTAATCTCAGTTAGATGTTTAGCTAGGGTGGTTACTACAGTATATGTTCCCCAAATCACTACCACACTGCATACATTAATATGCTGAACTTTAAGTTTTGATGGGGTTGGTAAAAAGTTGCTTAACTTTTGTAAATGCTGATAATGCTACTTTCAAATTATGTCTTAACACTACATTTTATTTCAGAGATACTTCAAAGAAATAATGTTCTATGTTAGTAAGCAATTAATATTATTACTTTATACAAGGTAGACATAGTGGCAGTTCAGAGAAGGTTCTTATGAATTCTTGTGTCCACACAGTCTTTTTCATAGAGATGAAAACTTGACTTCTTGAAAAATTTCAGCTTATAGTTGTTTTTTAAAGAATCAAGTTTCTAGTTTTCATATTTCTGGGAATATTCTTAAACATGTCTGGACATATCTTTGAAGAACTTTCTATGAGCTTCAGTATTCTCTATATCCTTTTTCATCCCCCCTATGCCCAAAAAGCAAAAGTTACCAATTGCTATAGGAGTTATAGTCCAATATATTAGGAGGAACACCAAGTTGGGGAACTGTACATATCTATAATCACAGTTTTTGTCAAGCAAGAATTTGGAGTATTTTTGCATGGGTATTGATATGTTTGTATGAGTACAGAGAATTCAGGTGGGCATCTTTGCTCCTGAAAATGCCAGCCACAGTTGCCAGCAAGACATCAGGAAATCTGTTGTCTAGACCAGTTGCTCAACCCTGAAGCACAACACTGTCCAATAGATAGTGCTGTGAAAGCCTACACACAGAATCCTGTCTAAAATATTTTATTATTCTACTAAATCCATGTTTTAAATAAATTACAAGAGCTAGACTAGATGCACATTTCACATATTTTGTCTTACAGACCATATTATTCTGGAAAATGGGGTTTGATGATGAAATTACTGTCCAATCACTTGTATAAGGAGGGAAAGCTGTAATTGGTACTTACTCATAGGCCAACAACAATTTCAGAAGAAGAGAATATGTGGAACTCAGAGGTGAACTCTAGAGTCCTTGCTGCTCTCTAAGCTGAGTTGTTTGCTTACAGATGTTTCATTTTCCAACTAGATAATAGCATCAATGCAAATACAGTAAGTGTGGGCTTTGCTGTTTGTATACTGTTTATATACAGTAGCTGGCCCTGCCAGTTTTGGTGGTTTTTCTGTTGGTAGTTCTTTGAGTAGGCTATTGTTTTCTGCTTGCCTGGTGTTATTTCCCTGCTTATTTGGCTATTGGCTGCTGGAGAAGATATATTCTGGTCTTTTTGTTTTCTTCTTAGCTTTTTTATTGTCTCTTTTGAATGGTATATAAATGTGATTTATCTCTATGTGTCTCTTAATGGTGGATTTGTCTGATTGCCAAATGTCCAGGAATTCCCTAGCACTTTTGGATTTAGTTTTGTCTAAGATGCTCACAGTTTCCCAGCTGAAACTAGGGTTGAGTCAGTCCATGTGTTGCGTTGTGACATTAAGGAGTTTTTATCATGTCTTCTGATTGTTAATTGGTGTTCATGGATGTGCTCAGTCTTCCGTTTTGTCTGTCCTCCATAGTAACTGTTACAATCTTTACAACATATATTATAGATGACACTACAACATACATCTATAGCATACAGTGAATCTTCTATAACAGGGTAAGGAATGGAACAGCCACCACGTACCCACTGGAAAGAGTGCAAAGCCATAACCAACTTTCTACAACTGCTTTGATTCAAGAACTAATTTTTCTATAATGTATTTTAACTTTTGTTCTTGATTTATATACCAGACTATTTGGTCCTCACTTTTGAGTTGCCTGGCTTGTTTTCATCTGCCCTTTCTTTGCTATATCTTACTTTTCACTGACTGTGTGAGACATAATTCTCACAATACTGATAATGTCCCTGCCTTTGTAATAATATAGCATTTTCTCATTTGGGTAAACTGTAGGACAAAAGGACCATTCATGTCCTTTATTCACTTCATATTCTAGCACATCAAGAAGCACATCTGCCTATGCCTCCTAGCTGCATTGAGCTGAATATTGTTTACTGTTGTTGGTTTGCACATTTAGTTGCAAATCACAATATTTATAAAGTATTTAAATATTATGCAAGCTTGTCTGAACCAGCTCTTCAACTTCATTTAAAATCTGCCTCAAAAATTGATTAATGCCTTTTTCAGTGAATACTAAAGCATGAGGTTAAGTGATAATCTTTAAAAGTGCTTATTTCACAAACACTGATATATGGGTGTGGTAGAATATTCAGGAAGCCTAATTAGATTTTATCTAATCTCAGAAAAAAATGATTTGGGGAAGGGAAATGGACATGGGGAAGATTATTTCTATGTAATGTAGTTCTCCGACAGTAGTACGTGGCCCATTAGGGAGTTTAAAATGTAAATATTAACATATTTTTAAGGGTACCCAGAAGTTATTCTTCTCTCGGTGATCAAGTTTAACATGGTCTGAGCAGTCAGTCCTTTTCAGAATATACCCTTATGCACTAACAAGTTAAGGTGTAAGAGAATGTGTGATTATTAGCAAATAACAGCCACATCCTGTACTTAACAAGACTTAACAAGAGAGAGGGGATTGTAGAATTGAGGAGAAGCTAAGATTTCTGACTGATATTTGGGCCCCCACAAATGAACCATCACTGTTGATTAATAACATTTGCCTTATATAGATTAACTTTTAATTAACTTGCTGGTACGCAGTTCCAGTGAATTGCAGATTGTAACTTACCATCTGATTTAAGTCCTATATATGGGAAACATCTTTCTATGGTATTGGCAGATTTGTAATGGGAATCCCATTAATTTATTGTGAAAATGTTACCTAACATAAAACAACCCCAAAGCCCTTAAAGACTTGTGAGGATAAATAAAAGGGCTTGTATTGCAATTATGTTGTTGTTCAGTGCCTCCATACAGATAAGTCATAACCTCTTGCACTAATGTGATTGTTGTTTTTTTACATATTTTGTAATAGGTTTCTACCTTTTAATGTACTTTGAAAAAGTCTATACACTGGCTAATTCTTTAAAAAAAATATTGTGGCACTTCTCCACCCCATTAGAGAAATGTCATTTTGGAGTTTGGGAAGGACTGTTGAATAAATGCAAATGAAATTCAACATTCACAGCAGTCGTGTCTTCATTTTTACATTGTTGTTCATTTTTTTATATAGTTCAAAAGGAAAAGATAATGCCATAATATAATAACTTCTTAAAACATGAACGGCTTACAGTTTCAAGATGCATATAAAAAAGTGACTACATGGGTGTAATTCTGTAACATATGTTTATGTTTGCCTTGTTCTGGGTGTTCTTTTAACTTTCCAGTCTAGTCTTTGCCCCTTGGATTTCCTGATGGTTCAAATCCTAACCACATCCAGACCTACTTTGCAAAGCATTACCATAAGGAACCCCTATGGAAATTATCCAACAATCTGCATAAAACAGAATGTATAGGTAAAGGCATTGGTTTCATTTTCTTAATGTCATAATTTGTGCTATGCACCTTTATAGCCTGATGTAGTTAAAGCTGATGGGTCATTTAATCACGAAGAAACTTGACCTGATCATTTTTCAGTATATGGTATATTAATATCTTGGTAATAGGGAAAATGAGGGCATTACTATCAGTCTTCACTGATGCCATTCACTTGCCTTGCATATCTCCTGAAGGAAGAACACTATTGGACCAAACTTTTTGGCCTCTTTACCATTCATTAGGCAATTTTTAGATTACAGTTCACACCACTTGAGTATTATGGACTAAACTATTAGCAAAATGTTAAGATTACTTCTATCTCTGATTCAGAATAAGTTCAATATCTCAGGAAAGAAAAAACATGGAAAGTTTAAAAACTCTTCAACTTTGATTGGGAATCTTCCTCACTTTGCTTCTATGTCCTTCTGGTCAGAATGTCGACTGGTAATGCCAGGAAAAATTGATGCAATTCAACAATGCCAAATATAAGCTCTTCACACACCACATGTTACTGGTCCACCTGTCCTTTTGCCCATACCAAAGCAAAGCAAATTTCCCATAAGAAACCAGCAAGCTGGATAAAAAAAACTTCCCTGGGAGTATTTGCCTATCCATCACAAGAGATTCCCTACCCCGGACTTGGAGAGCTGCTGCCAGCCTGTTTATAGTCAGCTAATTTTGCTATGCATCCATCAACCTGTATATAACAAAGTGGAATATGGCAACTTAAAAATAAAATTAGCAATTATTGTTTATAAATGGGACATCTTCTGCTAATTGTTAAATTATAATTATGTGTCAAAAGACAGCATTTTACTATATAAGGTGGGGAGAGAAGCTCTGTTCAAATACATGCAATACCTGATCAATGTAACACAAGAATAAAATTGGAATTCATTATTTCCTTTCCTTATACTGTATAATTCCTTTCATGTAGGCATCAATAAGAAAAGGAAAAAAAAAACTAATGCAGGTGAATGTGGAGATGCATTCATTGCTAAAATAAACCTAAGTAAAACAAAATGCACAATTATAGATTTTATTTTCTGTAATGTACAGTTCGTTATACTTTTGTTAACAATTCGGCACAAGCATGAAGCCAAAAAAAGAAAAATTCCTATGCATATATAAATTTTGGCTGAAACATATGTCATTTTTCCTTTTTAAGATTTTATTGTTAGCCCAGCAACATCAGAATTTTAAAACATTTGACACTTTTGTGAGTTGTTTTGGTTTAATTTCAAAATGAAGAAACACTGAGATACTACTTCATCACTTCTTAATTTTCCGCTTTTGAGAAACTATTGCCATCTTGTGGTTTGATGTTGGTAGTGTAACTCAAATACTGGGTAAAATATATATATATAGTAACACAAGTTAAATTGCAATAAAAGTACACAATGTGAATGTGTTTTTAATATTAAGATGCATACAGAGTGTTTTAAAAATAGACATTACATTACAAGCAAAAATATTGATACTTATTTTCACACACTGCCAGAGTCAGAAAATTAAAAAAAGACTAAAATCAATAAAAGCAGAACATAGTTGGTTATAAATTTTCATCAGGAGTTGGATCAAAATGAATTTCAGCTATTTATATACATTCTGCACAGATCATTATGCAAATTAAAAGAATAAGCACAGCTTTATTGGCATCAATGTCTCAAGAGACCAATATCCATTATCAATAATATACAAATACTTATTAGAATTATTTAATAATCCGTTCTGTCACATTGCTGTAAATTAGAAAAGCATACTTGTACAGTATAAAAACAGTATAAAAAACAGATAATTTCAAATCTGTTTCTATTCTTTTTCTCCTGATCTTTTTCTCCTTTTAGGATGCAACCTAACACAGCTTGCCTTTATTGTCTAATACGGACACTTACTTTTTCCCAAAAGTTAATAACAAAAAGTTTGGTTGACCTGCAATTATCATTTATCAAAGCAACTGAGAAAAAATAACACAGGGAAAATCTAACCAGGGTTAGGGTGGGGAACAAGTCTAACAAACTGTTAGACTCTGACTCTCTTCATGTCCAAGTACTGCCCACGCTATTGGGACCAAGTGGAGATGATATGCAACAATATTTGCAGGGGCACAAGTTTCCCACACACGGTCTCTTGCAAGTTCTAAAGCAAGTAAATAGCAGATAAGAAGAATTAACCAAAAGAATGCCACTGTGGGTGGTCAGTTCAGATGAGAAAACATTGGCATAATTTATGGTGATGTTTGCAAGGCAGTGGTATCAGGCATCCATTAAGACTGCAGAAAATATAAGGTTTATGAATAACTTTTTAATGCTTGATTTAATCAGCTTATTTGATGTACTACTATATGAGAAATATATGACCAAGGAGATTTTACATATCTATATTTCTGATGACTCTTAATGATTTTTTGTTGAGATCATAATTGAAATAAAGAGACCTTATTAATTTGTTTATGGATAAAAGATAGGATATGGAAAGAAGAGATAATTTGTTGTATTTAGGGGATGAATAATTTATACTACTTGTGCTGAAGGTGGCAACTCATTTTGTTATATATTTTTTCTTTATTATATTTTTGTTATTTTCTGCACCTTCTATTTTTTAATTCTAATGTTGTTTGCATGTAACTGCTATAATCGTAATCATTAATATAATTACTATAATTTTTTCACATTTCTAGATCAAGGTTTTGAAAATATAGTCTGGTAAGCATAAATAAAAATTGGCATTTCTTTATGACTTCATATTGTTTTACAATATAAAAAGCTTACATGACAAAATATCGGTAGGCTTCAATTTAAGCTTTAAGTCCAAAGTAGATACTTTATGTACTGTAAGTTCAAAATATTACTCTTCATTTCGTAACAAAACCCTTAATACAGTATTGTCGAGTTTGCCATATTTTCTTTCCATTTCTTTTCATTTGTTTCATAGAATCATAGAATGTTAAGATTGGAAAATATTTTAGACATGATCTGGTCCAAACCTCTCCCCTGTGTAGGAATCCATCACATTTCTTTCATTTATTTTTAAAATAATTAAATCACCACCATCAATATCCACTACAAGATCATGTGCCGTCTTCCAATGCTGTCAGTTCCATGAATAAACAGTTCTCATCGTTAGCATCTTTTTTTCTTGATAATCAGCTGAAATCTATTTTGTTGTAATATAAACTCATCTTTTTTTTGGCCCAGTCTTCTGGAACAATTGTGAACAATTGCATTATTTTAAATATATATATATTTATCACATTTAGAAACTGCCCATCTCCCTCACAGAGGGAGCAAAGGTCACAATTACGAAACATATGTAGATATGATAAATAAATATTTGTCTTCCACTATCCATGTTTTTTACTACATTCTTTTGAATTTAATGTGACTTAGTTCCAGCTAAATAAACTGAGTGCAACCCTAAGGGCATTTCCAAACAGTCCTAAGGGCATTTTAAGGGCCTATGGAATGTGGTAATGAAGATGCCAAGATTTCTGTATTTAGTTTATAAAATAGGCCATTCTAAATTAAATGCAATATCATTTGAGGCATTGCTTCTTCCCAATTATATCTACCCATGCCATCAGATCCAGCAGAAGAGGTATGGTATGGTGCAGGTTCTGCCTGCTAAAGAGCTACATCTGGTGGGATCCCAGAGACAGGCCTTTTCTGCTTTGCCACCTGCCTGGAGGAACATCATCTCCTCAGCCATCCTTGTTAACTTTCTGCAAGTCCCTCAAGGCTTCACTCTCAGGCTTGGGGAATCCAAGGGAATGGTGAGTTGTTGGGGTGGCTCCACTGTTATTAGCATCCATGGATTTGTCCTTGCCTTTTTAAAAAAATGTAATATGTTTGTTTAATTGTGGGTTGCTTTTTATTTTATTGTTTTTTAAATATTTTTATTGTGTGCCTCCATGATCACATTTTGTGATATGGTGGCTATATAAATATGATAAATAAATCTTATTAGTAGGTGTTGATACATATGTTCTATAATATTTTTGATCACCACTCTACATCATAAACCACTTATATTACTAGCAGATAAAATTATGAGGAGGGGGGAAATCAAATTGTTTTTTTATTTAAATCAGATTTTTAAGTTTAAATCAGTTTTTAACCTTTAAATGCAATGTTTCATAAAAAATAAAAGAAGATATAATCATATCTATTCTAATGGATATTTCAAAATGAAAAACAAGTAAAAAACCCTGGAAACTAACCTTTTTCATTGCCCTTATTCCCACAACACAACTCATTGGGAGTTAGCATATGACTGAGTTTATTTCATGTTACATTTTTCTCAATTTAAAAACTGACTGCTTCAATTTTGGCTGTCGCCAGAAGGAAGAAATGGCTTTGAAAATACTTCTTGTGAATCAGAGGAAGCCCAAGTATCACATTACATAACTGTTTTACTTCAGCAATGCATTTTGAGACAACAGAAGCCACTGAAACTGTCAATGGTGACTGTCAGCATTTTCTAAAACTTTTAAAAAATGTTTGTCATATCAGCTCCTACACTTGCATTGATGGGAGGGCAGGGCTACAGTGACAGTGTTAACCTGAAAGAACAGAGAAGACCCTGATCTGAGAGACTCTTACAAGTCTTTTCTTCCATGCACTTCTCATTCATTGAATTTGGTGATCGACAATGCTTGTTTCTAGTGAGATTGCTGATTTTTTTAAATGCAATTCAAAGCATCTATGTGTTTTCTATTCACTGATTAGTGAACAGAATTTTAGAAGGTGCATTTTGAAGCAGAATCTGGAGAATCATTCTTGATATAGACACCACTGAGTGCCGCACTTTGAAAGGCAATAAAATCTATCAAACACCAAACTGGGGATAGATAATACCAGTTGCCATGCTGGAGGATAATGGTCTAACAGGATTTGTTCATGGAAAAAAATAGGAAGAGAAAATAGGATCACTAAGAATATAACAGAACAGGGAGGGACCTTGGAGGTCTTCTAGTCCAACTCCTTGCTCAGACAGGAAACCCTATACCATTTCAGACAAACAGTTGTCCAATCTTTTTCAAAACTTCCAGGATTGGAGCATCCACAACTTCTGGAGGCAAATCATTCTACTGATTAATTGTTCTGTCACAAAATTTCTTCTTAGTTCTAGGTTGCTTTTCTCCTTGATTAGTTTCCATCTTGCGTCTTGCCCTGCCTTTTGGCACTTTGGAGAATAGTTTGACTCCCTCTTCTTTATGGCAACCCCTTAGATTATTAGAACACTGCTATCATGTGTTCAGTCCTAGTCCTTCTTTTCATTAAATTAAACATATCCAATTCCAGCAACTGTTCTTTGTGTTTTAGCCTCCAGTGCACTAATCATCTTTGTTGCTCTTCTCTGTACTCTTTCTAGAGTCTCAACATCTTGTTTACATCACGGTAACCAAAACTGCATGCAGTATTCCAAGTGTGATTTTACCAAGCCATTATAGTGGCATTAACACTTCATGTGACATTGATTCTATCCCTCTATTAATGCAGCCTACGACTGTATTGGCTTTTTCGGCAGCTGCAAATATAACTTCATATTTCTGTAAGGGCTTACATTGTAGCATGGCTGTACAGTATTACAGTGACCTTATCATAAAAAAATAGCCCTTTCTTTCAGAAAGCAGTCTTCTGGTTTTATTTTTCAAAAATTCACTTTTGTCATTTATCTTTTACCTTACAAATAATACCACTTAATGCATAGTCTTTCACATTCATATGAAAGATTGAATTGTCCTTTTTAGAATATGCATTTTATAGTTTTCTTGAATTGTTTTCTTGAATATAGTTTTACTTTTGAATTTTCCTTTGTAAAGCAAAATTATAAACTTTTTTTTAATCCTTACGAGTTTCTTTCAGATATGTATGTTCTTTTTTCAAGTTTATCTTTTATTTTTTTTCAACAAAATATGCTCAACTATAGACCAAAGAATGGCCTATCGTTTAAATAAATGTTATAAGCAAGACTTTGGAGTCCAAACCCTCCAAAGACTAATCTGGAGTAATGAAACCTCTGCACAAAACAAAGTCATACTCTTATACGGGATGTTGTATGATACTCCAAAACTCTTCACCGTATCTGAAAAAGACCTACACCAACATTGCAGAGTACTACAATCAATATTGACAGATGATGATATATGCAATATTGACGGAAGTGCTTTAGAAAGCTCTTTGGAGATGCATTTCAGATATCCTAAAAACCACCATTCCATTCATTGGTGAAAATTAATCTGAACATATTCTGGCTAAATCATTGCTTTATGACATGTAACCTCCATAATGAAATCTGTATCTCTTTCCAAATACTAAAATATTTATTCTGATTAAAACAGCTATGCAATGGAGACTCACCACACAAAAAAATCAACATTTTCTGCAAAAGAACAAAAGGTAGTAATTTCCTGATCCAGCCTGTTATCTGGAACTACTTACCAGAGAATGGTACACATTCACTTGGATTACACTAAGTATAGATCATGAGCTGTGTTATCAGCTTGCAGCAGAAAGAGATGGATGAGAAGCAAGATTATTCTTGTATTTATTTATTACAGTTATATGCTGCCCATCTCACTGTCAAGCAACTCTGGTAAATAACATCATTAATTGTTGCTTTGGGGTCAGAGCTGGTCAACCAATACTTTTTCAGAACTGTTCCTATTTCACATTGTCAATATGGGAAGTATATTACTTTATTAGTTGGTATCCAAATCTCAGTTCTCTGCCTTTTCCTTCTCCATCCCCTTTTCTCTTTTGAGGTACCTAGAGTCTCTGCCTGCAATTTCAAACTTTTGAAATCCATTGCATGTATGTTTTTAAGTCTTTTTGACTGAATAACCCTAACCTTAACCATAAATTAATACACATGCAAAAATGGTGGAAACAGGTAGCTTTAGAAAAGAAAAACTGTGTTAGCAGTTCTTGTAAAACACAGCTTCATAGGTGCTTCCAAGTCTCAATTTCTGAATTAGTTTGAAGACTAAACAGTGGCTGGTGCTGAAGCAGTTTGGATGAAGTGACATTTTAGATTGTAAAGAAGGGTGTTCAGTTGGAAAAAGGAAGAATTCAGTAAATATAGAATTGCAGGAGTGCTATGCCAATGAGATAATTTTATGGATGTTATTAAAAAGGAAATAATGAAGAGAGAAATGCAGATATACTCGTGGGTAAAAAAAAATAGAAAAAGGAGAACATCTTTTTCTGCACTTCCTCCCCTTCTGTATTAGGTTCTTAAATATAGCTGTTTCTCATGATTCTGTGAACTATTTTAAATTACATGTAAATTAAATACACAAATGTTTTAAAATGACATTTAAAATAGCATTCATACAAAAATCTGTCAAATAATTCATTTTACATTTAATTTGATTAAAAGAAGTAACCACACTGGGATTTTTTTTTAGCTGTGAAAAACAAAAGACAATTGTAGTATTTTAGAGATAAATTTATTATTAAGTTGTTGTATATAACAGCCCACTTCAATACATGCCCACCATCCAGAGTGCCTCTATGAGGGAGGGTGATTAAGAAGTTTGATAAATAAATAAGCAAACAAACAAAAAAACAAATATTGCAATTGATGCATCTAACATTGTGAATTGTTCCAGAAAAGGCTACGCAACATTAGATCAGTACAGGTACTCCTTGACTTACTACCATAACTGGGACCAAAAGTTTGGTCACTAAGTGATGTGGTCATTAAATGAGCCATCACATGATCAAAGCCAATTCTACTACCATTTATACCATCTTCTTAATTACTAGTCAGTAAGCAAATTAGGGGGTTGATAAGTGAAACAAGTGGTCCTTAAATAAATCTGGCATCTTCAACTGACTTTGCTGGCTGACAATGTCACAAATTGTGTTCACCTGACTGCAAGTCACTACAACTGTTGTAAATGCAAGCCAGTTGCCAAGCACCCAGATTGCACTCAAATGACTGCGCATGGTGAAATTGTCGTAAGTTTGAGGATGAGTCATAAGGTGTTGTAACTTTGAACTGTTGTTAAATGAACAGAAGTCAAGAATTACTTGTAATTTTACTATTGTTTTATTAAAACAACTGATGTATATATCCAAGTATCTTTAACTTTTACAAAGGGAATGGTTGTTATTTGGTCGCTAAGTTGTGTGACCCCATGGCATGCCAGGCCCCCGTCTTCCAGTTTCCCTGAGTCTGCTGAAACTTATGCCCACTGCGTGGATGACACTATGTAACTATCTCATCCTCTGCCGTCCTTTTCCTCTTTTGCCTTCAATCTTTCCCAATATCAGGGGCTTTTCCAATGAGTCCTCTCTTCTGGTGGCCAAAGTATTAGAGCTTCAACTTCAGCATCTGTCCTTCCACAGGACAGTCAAGGTTGATTTCCTTTAGGAACAAAGGGAATAGGGCAGTGATGGCTAACCTTTTCAGCACCAAGTGTCCAAAGCACGCATGCGTGCATCCCCAAAATGCAATATGTGTGTGTGTCCCCGCCCATGCATCCAGCCCCCACGCATGCATGGCAGAGACTTGAAGACCGGCTGGCTGGTGGGAGGCACACATAGGCATGCACGGCAGAGCTGAGTTGGGGCAATGGCTCGCATGCCCACAGAGGGCTCTGCGTGCCACCTCTGGCATGCATGCCATAGGTTCGCCATCACGAGAATAGGGCATCTTTTAGTAGTTATAAGTCAAGTATTATTGACAAGAAAGCCATGTTAAACAGGCAGTGGGATCACTCTGACAGTGGGTAAGACCATGATATAAAAACGGGTTCCTAAGATAATAGCTGGTAGGCAAGAGAAAAAAAAATCAAAGACAAAAAATTGTAGACAAAATTAAAAAAAAAATTTCAACATTTTAAATTGATCTTGGTTGCTGCAAAAATGGCTGCATGCAGCTTCCTATGGGCTGGGGAAAGTCTACCCATGCTTGAAAAGGGGATATTGTAGACTGTTCCCATGACATCTAATAAAGCAAGTCAGGTCTGAAGTACTTTCCTCTCAGACCCACATTTGTCAGAAAATTACAAAAGATTGCTCTTACTTGGACTTTTTGTTTATTTGCTTTTTTAGTTATCCAAAATCAGTGTCTACATTATGCTAAATTTTCACATAACCACTCTCCCTGTTGCTCTTTTTAGTTTGACTTTCGTATTTCTTACATAAGGGCAGGGCTACATGCATACATAATATACTGTGATTCAATAAATATATATTTTCTGTGGTTAATACTGTTGTCCGATTCCATAAAATCAGTATAATGTAAAATAGA
Organism: Oxyrhabdium leporinum; assembly: GCA_032468155.1. NCBI lineage: Eukaryota > Metazoa > Chordata > Lepidosauria > Squamata > Cyclocoridae > Oxyrhabdium > Oxyrhabdium leporinum. The sequence goes on along the minus strand of JANHFL010002875.1, from coordinate 1,711 downwards.
ATTTGGAGGTAAATGAAATGTACAGCTCTGCCTTAGCACTTTGCACTGAAATGGTATCCATTTTCAGCAAACTAATTAAACACATTATCCTTTCTGTTTAAAATGCGGTTGTCTGACACAGAACGATTGTGAATGTCTATGTACTGATGAATATCAGTCAACTAGGATTCTATGAGCTTAGTAAATGTGAAAACAGCAGTATCTGCAAAAATGATAAGTTATAGAAATACCACAAGATAAAATGCACGTGATGCACTGAAAACAGTGCATACTAGTGCATTTTAAGTGCTGTCTTAACACTCTGCATTTATGGGAATCATTTTTATATATTACCAAGTTTATGAACTATTGGCAAGACAAAAGTACAGATTTGGGTTTATCATTCCATGCCAACACAGTATCTAATTTTATAGGTATCAATCAGTTTCACTCGCTTCCATTCACAAAATTTCAAAAAAAGTAATACAAGTTACTTGTCAATAGATCTGCTACAATAGTAATTCTTTTCATTTTGATCCAAGTTGTATTAGCCTATTCTAAAAAGGAAGCTATTTTCACTGATAAGTCATTTTGTAGATAACTTTGATTCATAAATTACTTCCAGTATGTTCCTTGGATTGTGAAAAATATAATTTGACTTTCGCTACTTCTCTGTACCAGGAAAATACTGGATTTGCAACAGTACGTTTTACTGGTTTTACCAGTAAAATAGTAATGCTTTGTCAACCTTAACCCTCAAAGAATGTCCAAAAAGCACATCGTTTTAACTATCCAGAGGTTCACGAAAAAGCAAGGGAGATATCCAACTTGCTTTCCAAACTTATCAAATTTCCATCAATCAGAAACCTACACGAAAGCAAAGAGAATCTGAATTCATGTATATCTGAATACAGGTCAAGAATAGTTGCTCCATATGAACAAAAATCCCTTCCCCTACATCTTGGTTGTAGTATGGAAATGAAAAGAATAGAGAATCATCTGACTCTTAACTACTGGTAGGAAGAGTCAACAAGTCTTGCTAATTTTATTGCAATTCCTCAAAAGGCAATTGTCATTGGCATCCTGGGATTTTAGCCCTTGCTCAGCCCAATTCTTTTGTCTTCATTTGATATTGGCACAGCAGATTATGAAACCTGTACATTTTCTGTCTGCGCACGAGGGAAGAACAGCAGAAAGATATTAATCTACGGATCACGTATTTTGTATCATTTTCCCGCCTAACGAACACGGAAACCGGAAACAAGGCAGATGTCTATTTTCCACCTTTATGGCAGAAATCCCTGAAGCACCCATAGAAAATGAAGGATAACATGTGGGGGGGGACGGGACACCTCTCCTTGCACTGGATGGATGGGTGGCCCTCTTCCAGGGACCGACGTGCCCGCATTTGGAGCGCGAAAAAAAATCCCGCTCGCGGCCAAGGACCGTCGCGCAATCTCTGCGGCTGTCCACTTGGCCCCACCTCTGCGCGTTCTGGCGCCAGGAAGGCGGAAGAAGTTCGACGGGAGGAGGCGGAGGAAGACGATTTCTCGCTCCTTCTCGCGGCGCTTCCCTCCTTCTCCCCTCCGCGGCCTCCCCTTTTCTCTGGCCGCTCGCGCAGCTGCTCGGCACTCGCTATATAAAGGGCGAAACAAGGGTACTGAGTGTAGAATAGTGAGGAAAAAATGAATTTCAACAACTGTATCAGGAGGTAACTGAACTTGCTTGTTTT
>JANHFL010002874.1:108562-127341 GCA_032468155.1 Oxyrhabdium leporinum | reverse complement strand
AAGCTGTAAACCGCCCCGAGTCTTCGGAATGGGGCGGTATATAAATGTGAAAATAAATAAAATAAATAAATAAAAAACATTAATAAAATGTGTAAATCAAATAATGCAGATGTGCAAGATACATACAGGAAATGAGGCTTAAAGAAATTGCAATAAAACAATATCAATGTTTTGTGATTATATAGTGTTGAACTTCTGAAAAATTAGGATAGTCGGATGTAATTGAATTAGTTTGGTCACTGCCCTGAAAAATATCTGCAAAAAAATAGTCTTCAACTAAATGGGTCCTTCAGTGTAACACCAATCAAATCTGTCAGATGCAGCCCCTGCAACAAGGAGAAAGACTTCTGCATTTAATTGGAACTGGGATATCAGTGGCCAATTTAAGCAGCCAATATTGGTGTGAAAAGATTGCACTGGGAACTGTTCAAAACCTATTTTAAAATAATGTGCAAAAGAGAAAAAAAAGTGAATACTAATAAAAACTAGATTTACATGTTTCTGTGTGTAGACAGGCAGGTTACAAGATACAGTTTTCTCATTTGCAGTATTATTTGTGGTAATTCCATTCTATACAATCGCCATAAACAGTAACAAATATTGAAACCTCAACTGGAAACATGCCTATCAGGAGACTCAAATTTCCCCTGCTCTACATAAGGATGAAAGCACCACAAGTATTGATTTGTGGTTGCAAATAAATTTGAGTAGGCAAATTCACAAATACAAAATTCACAATTAGCAGGAATCTGCTATACACACCCATACACCCACATACGCACATCTTATTTATAGAATTATTCACATTTAAATCTGTTTATTCAAACAAATAAGTTATTCAGATTAGTCTTGCATTTTCTTCCATGCTTGTAACAGGAAAGTAGTCTAGAATCATAAAAATAACCCATTTATTTTTATTATCCTTTAGTTTATTTCAAAATCAGTTATATACTTAAGAACATGAATATCTACAAAAAATAGCAAGTCTTTCAGAACCACATATACGAAATTAATTTGATCCAAAAGGATACCACTGTAACAGCTATATTGCATGAAAGTAAATTGCTCATTGACAGTGACTCAATCCCTCAAGTTCTTCCAACACATGTGGTTAAAATTGCTCACACAAAAGGTTATCAAAAGGATCAAAGATAATCTTATGAAGTGAAGACATTCTTTGAAACATTCAGTAATGAGGAAGTGGGGAGAAACAATATAATTCTAAGGAAATTCAGTAGGAGGGACAGAGAACGGAAAAGAGGGAACAGCTAAAAAACTAAATGGGAGAACTTCATAGCAGCATTTTATTGAGGATATTCCATCTGCTTATTCGGACAACAAAGTTATCCTGCTATTAGAATATCCTTGTTTGGTGCTTTTAAAATCTTACGTTCAAAAAAATTAATAACATGTAATGTGAAGGATGAGATTTCACTCATGTTTAAATATAACAAAACTAATCAATATAATGCACAAGCTCTTAGATCTGTCTCCACCCACCCCCCAAAAAATCATTATGCGGGGAGTAGGAAATTTTACATTTGTTATCTAGGAAGTTGTTCCCTCCTCCAGCTCTTCCCTCCCTGTGTATTAGGGCCGAGTTCCCACGGGTGTGCGAGAGAAGACAGGATTCCAGATGTCCAGATCGCCTCACCTGATCTACATTTTGTACATCTTAAAACTGTAGCAGGTGGGCAACTCACCTTACCTACTTGCCTTAACCGATTTTAATGTGATGGTGAAAGAGACTAAACAGCATAGTAACAACCTGCCAATGAGGACGGCGAGAGTACAAAACTGAACTATCACCAGCCCTGCTCAGTTAACTCTTGTAAAGTGCTACTATCCAAGGGAGGCCCAAAGTTACGAATAAATTTGGAGGCTAACACGAACGCTAAACTAGAAGTATCTCTTCTTATCCCGTCAATGCTGCTGTTCACGCGGCAACAGTCTCCAAATCCACTGAGGGCAGCAACCACCAGTTTCTGTGCATGTAGCAGGTAAGAATACCAAGACTCGGTTCAACAAATCCATCTATAAATGGAAGAATTGCCGAGCTGCCCTCAACAGCTCCATCAAAGGTTCTGGAAGTAATGTTTGCTGGGAGTTCTAGTTGCAGGCTAGAAGGATGAGAAAAGTCTTCTTACCTCTCTTTTGGGTAATTAAAAAGTTCTATTTAAATGAAGCAGATTATAACGCTGCCTTTTTTTTTTTTTACTCTCCTTATCAAAGTTGCAGTATTTATAAAACATGTTGGAATTAACATTCAACATATCTTTTGTTCTGTGTCATTAAGCAGCTGTGCAAAAAAAGTTTGAAAAGGTTTCCAAATTACAGTACTGTACTGTACAAAGTTTCACAGTGTGATCCTCTGGAGCTAGGTAAAAGTATATTCCGTTTAATTCAGTGAGATTTTATTTTCTATGTATTGCAGCATTCTGCTTGATTTTGCTAATGCTGTCAAGAAAGCAGAATGTTATATAACACATGACTTGATATGTTTTGTATATGTTTTATCAACAAGAATAAAATGCAAAACAGAAAACACAAAAACAGACATCCAACAGTAACAAAAATAATGTGTACAAAGAAAAAAAAATGACGCAAACATCAAATAATTCTAACATTGACCATACAAAAAACACCACCCCGGTTGGATGCTGAAAAGAAAATTTTAAAATCCTGATAAATTATCCTCCACTTACATAATGGGTCTGCAAATAATTCTAAGCTTTCTCATCCTTATTTAGCAAGAAAAATATATAAAATATTTCAGATGAGATCTCTAATAAACAAATTGACCCAGCATCTAACCATAATATATATAAAGTTTAAAAAAAGAACTCAGCAAATTAGCCTGAATATGACACTATTCTTTAAATCCCCGTTAATCATCTGTTATTGTATTTAATTCATAGAATGTTCACAAACGGCTTCCAGTCTCTTATAAAGTTGTCTAGTACATTGCTTCTAATCAAAGCAGTTAATTTTGCCATCTATGCTAATTTAGTCAATTTTAAAATCCATTCTTCAACAGTCCGCATCTCTTTTCCTTTCCAGTGCTTAATGAATAGAGTCCTCACAGCTGTCAACATATAAAGAAATAATGTCCCAAATTGTTTTTGATTGATCCATAATACCTAAAAGAAAAGCTTCAAGTTTCATTAATTTTTGTATCTCAAATATTTTCTGCATTATCATGTTTATCTGGAAAGTTTTCACGTATTGCAAGACCACCACATATAAAATATACCTGGATTCTGATTACATTTCCACCATTTGTTAGAGGTTCCTCTATACATTTTTGCTAATCTATCTGGAGTCAAATGCCAATGACACAACATTTTATTTTCTTTCAAACTATAATTCAAAGTAATTTTTACTCCATTAATCCATATATTATCCCATTTATCTAGTGTTATGTTATCCCTAATTTTTTTGTCCATTTTACAATACAGTATTTGACATATTTGTCTTCCAGATTCAGCTTGAATAACATTTTATATACTTTTGCAACCAAATGGCTACCTCCAAAACATAACTTGATATCAATTCAGATTTAACGCCTGTGAAAACAAAACTTTTTTTTTATCATGATTAAATCTTTCAAAAATTCTACTATAATTAAACCAAACACAAAAAAACCTTTCACTTGCTCATTGGTCTCTTGTCTTTATCTTTGGTCCCTCTTTTTCAAATATCAATAACTCCCAATATGTCATCCATTTATATCACAATAACATCTCTGTTCTATGTAGTGTTCATGAGGTGATAACCAGAATGGCACTCTTTCGGCCAATCTTTTATATTTCCACCATACACCCCAATAGATTGCCTAATATTCTTAAAACCAGTGTTAGCTTTTACTTTGTCATTCCACAAATAAGCATGCCACCCAAATTTCAAATCAGAACCTTTGAGGTCCAACAATCTTGAGTTTTTTAACCATACCAAACAACAAATATAGTATAATCTAAGATCTGGCAAACCAGATCTCTCTTTTGAACATTATAAGAGCTTGTATTTAATTCTTGGTTTTTTATTTTGCCAAATGAATTTAGATATATCTTTCTGCCAAGAAGAATCTTTAATTAATATCAGTATGGTCTGGAATAAAAATAGCCTTCCAGGTAGCACATTAATTACTGAAATTATTCCCATCAATGACAATTCTACTTTTTACCATCTGTTTTAAATCCAACTTTATCTCCTTCCATATTTTAACTTAGTTGTTTTTATATAACTTAGAATTTTCATATGTAAGAATCACCCCCAAATACTTTACCTTTTTCACAACTTTAAAGTCAATTTTAAGTTCCAATTTCTTCCAATACTAGTGTTAGTGTTACTAACTTAACTGCAGTGATTCATTTACCAACTGTGGCAAGAAGGATTGTAATATGGGGCAAAACTCACTTATCAACTGTCTAGCTTTAGCAACAGAAATTTTGGGCTCATCTGTGGTTGTAAATTGAGAACTCCCTGTATACTTGTAGTTGTGCTGTACATTTACTGCTGCACTCACTTGATAAAAAATGAAGTCAAATAATTTTGCAAGAATTTTTCTTAATAAATCAATGCTGATTTCAGCAAACCATCATCTAATTTTTTCACAGCTTAAAGATTCAGTTTACTGGTTGTAAAGATTTAAATTAATTCAAAGTAAAGTCCTTATTTTTGTTCATCTCAAGCTTCAATCCCGCCCCTTCATTCTTCTGCCTGAATTTTCTGATAGAACATAGTTCTTTATTTATTGTTCTACTAAGATCTACTAAGATTATTAGTAGAGCCGCAGTGGCACAGTGGTTAAAATGCATTACTACAGGCTACTTTTGCTGGCTGCAGGTCAGTTCTCACCGGCTCAAGACTGACTCAGCCTTCCATCCTTCCAAGGTGGGTAAAATGAGGACTCAGATTGTTGGGGACATTATGCTGACTCTGTAAACTGCTTAGGGGGAGCTGTAAAAGCACTGTGAAGCAGTGTATAAGTCTAAGTGCCATTGCTATTAGAACTGAAATAGTTTTTTTACTAAACAGGAGGTTTCACATATTTATATTAAGGCAAAAGCCGTCCCAATTATGCAACTACAATTGGCAACTGTTCACCTGGACAGCATGATTCCAGATTATTGTCTATCTTCATATTTAGACATGTCACTTACATCCTGCCTTTCCTTAAAGGTTTTCAGGTCAATGTATAAAACTTTAGCGCATTTTATTCTTCCACAAATGTTTGTTGTACAGATACATTAAACATAAAGAATGTAATAGGTTTGAGGACTCTTGAGGTGCAAAGGATCTGAATTGAAATTTCTTCAAAAGAATGAAGAATTTCTTTATTAGTTGTGCAACCATATATTTCATTATGTTATTCCCTTTGTGAGCAAATAATATGGAAAGTGCAGATTAAAAAAAATAAAGGCAAAAAAAAGAACAGTAAGCAACAAAGATCTGGAAATAAAAGAAATTGAAAGAGGGACAAAACGAAAGGAAAAATATCTTTCCCCCAAGATGGTATGCTTTTCAGCCTGAGTAAAATGTTAACTTCTCTCTATGGACATTTTGTCATGGCTCTAGGAAATGAGATGCAATTGTTGGGGAAGTTCCCAACTAAAATTATAAGGAATGTTTTCATTATTAAAAATCAAATGAGAATATTTGTTCCTGGACAGATCAGAGATAACAATTGGGGTGCTTTGTAGTAGGTAAGAAACCTGTAGACTTTCTACAAGCTAATTACAACAACAGATTGTTAACAAAGAGCTTTGAAGTTTAACTTGATTAAACTGTTAACTATTATAAGAACTAGATGTACTGTATAACAAGTCAATTGGTTGCAAATAGATGTAGACGTTTATAAATCTTAGACCTTAGTACAAGGGGAGAAGGCTATTGTTGCAATATTTAATTTAGTTTTGTTCTTGTAAACTTTTCATTTTTCCCCTTGGAGTTTTGTCTTTTAATTTTCTGTATTAAAAAAAACAAACAAAAAACAAAGGAAAAGTAGACAAGTAGACTGAACTATACAGATGATATAACCAATGATCAGAAAGAGTTGCATTTACAGTAGTGACAGATAAATTAACATGGATTTAAAATATGTTCAGTAAAGAAGTATCAATTATGTCATTGCTTTCAATGGAGAAAACGCTAACCATTCCCTAACTACTTCATGGAATACTGCACGTACAAACTTCACCAATATTATCTTATTCTATACTAATTTTATTTTTAAACTATGCATAAAAAAGCCATAGCTTTACATGATATGTGAATCTTAAGGGTTTTAAAAAAAAACATTGAGATAACGAAATGAAGATTCGAAACAAAATCCAGACATATTTAACCGAAACCCGAGTTGATACCCAGTCCATGTATACTTATATGAAAGGACTCGTTGAAAAACAACTTTTTATACGGCCGATTACTACTAACACCGTTAAAAAAAAATCTCAGTCTCTCTGGTGGCTCAACACCTATTACTAAAACTACTAGTCCCATCATGCTCTCGGGTTGGTCGCATTTCTTTCTACTTTTTCCTTCCCCCGCACGAAGACGCTCTGGTGGCTTGTGCGCATGCGTCTGGTAAGCAGCGTCCGGGGCAGGCGGGCAGTCTCACCCTAATGTAAGATGGTGGCCGGTCTGGCAGCGGAGCGCGCAGAGCCTAGAGATTACCCGTCTCTCAAATAAAGGTCGTCGGTGGAGACACTCAGCTCTATCCCCGCTATCATCAAAAAGAACCAGGGCCCGAGAGAGTATTGCCGCCCCCGCCACCAGACAGCCCGGTTGCTGTGGAACAGGGACGACGAGGTGGGTAAGTGAGCGAGCAGTAGGGGCTGGGGGAGCCCGAGTTTTGAGAGCGTGGTGGCAGCTTCTCCGGGATCCTGAAGGCCTCAACTTTTCTCGGTCCTCTGTCTGCCTCGGCTCCTGGGTCTCTCTGGGGCGGAGAGGCAGGAGGAAGGCAAAGGAAGCCGGCGAGTCTATGCCAGCGGCGAGGGCCGACAGTCTTTCCCCGGCAGCGGGAGGGGGCTCCTGGGGCTTCATTGCTTGAGCCGGAGATCTCCTGGTCGGGGAGAGGATCCGACTGACCCTGGGAACCCAGGCTCAAGCTTTTTTTTGAGGGGGGGCAGGAATAAATGGAGGCGGAGAGACCTATGCAGTACTTTTGTGCTTCGCATCTTCTTCGGGATTTCCAGCTTTAGTAGGTGAGTGGTGGCCGGACCTGCTGCTGTAAGCGATTGATGCTTTGGTGGGTTTCAGATGAGGTGGAGTGCAAAACAGTCAAAACAAAACAAAAACAACTAAAATCTACTTTTCCATATGTTGAAAAGAAATGGGAAGAATTCCAGTCTCCACAGTAGCAGCACGTGTGTTTGGTTGTGGGTGTCAGTTAACTGTATGGGTGTTTCCTCTTTTACACTATTTTTATATACCATTTAAGTTTCCCTGGATGGAAAATTTATATTTTCTTAATAGGTTTTCTGTGTTCCCCAGAAGCCAGTTCCTTTTATTTTATGTCTCTTGGTATTCTTGCGTTAAGCAGTTAGAGAAGAGATTTCAAACTTCAGAGTTTTGGATTCCCTTGTCTCCTTTTAAAGGGATGCTGTGGACCAGCCATCTATTTTGCGCTCTAATGTTTCCATATAACAAATCTCTGGGAGTTTCTCCTGATAATGTAAGGGTAAACTAAGCAAGTTTGTCAGTAAAGAAGTCAGTTATAATGGCATATATTTTATCTATGATGCGTACTGCAATAAAAGAATGAGAGGTGGATATTGAAAAGCTAGCTTACTAACGTCACACCTATTACAGTTTGATGGTTTTGAAGATTTATTATTTCAAGTAAATGGGCTTTTGATCCATATTCTGTAATGCTGTCTATTTCTTTTATAATTATTTTTAAAAAATTATGATTAGTGCAAAGTATAGTAAAAAGTATTTCCATTTATAATAACCCTGGAATTAATTATATATTAATTTATATATATGATATAAACTATTTAATATGTCCTATGGATTACTACTTGGTGTTTTCACAGAGAAAGTTCAATTTTTTAATTCCAATAAAACTTATATTTAAGTATCCTAGGTCACAGTATTAATTACAAGTTTTGAACTAAACCTCATGAAATACCATTTTTAAAGGTAATTTTTATAATTTGTGTGAAATTCTAAAATTATGAAGATTTGATATTAGATATTTTTAAATCTAGTGCACCAATAAACCAATTATTTTTTATAATTTATAAATCTTAGGATTGAGTACTGTCTTTTGTAGGTGCTGGTATTAATTTAGAATAGAATAAATAGGCATACAATCATCTTAACCAGAACTCAGTAGGGAAAAAAATCTATGATTGTTACTATACAATTAATTTTCCTAAAATATTTAATATATATAGATTGTTGCTGCTAACTTTAGACATTTCTTTTTTAATTTTCCTAAAATATTTAATATGTATAGATTGCTGTGTAACTTTAGACATTTCTTTTTTACTTACGAAAATTCTACTAGAGTTTAAGATTTGCTTCATATCATTTATAGTATAACAGAAAAACGGAATGGTAGGTACCTTGGAGGTCTTTTAGTTTAACCCCCTGATCAAGCAGGAGACCCTATATTATTTCAAACAAATGGTTGTCCAATCTCTTCTTTAAATGCTTTAGCGATGAAGCACCCACAACTTCTGAAGACAAGCCATTCCACTGGTAAATTGTTTACACTTTCAGGAAATTTCTTCTTATTTCTAGGTTGCTTCTCTCCTTGATTAGTTTCTATTCACTGTTTCTTGTCTTTCCTTCTGGTGCTTTGGAAAATAGGTCGAGCTCCTCTTCTTTGTGGCAGCTCCTCAAATATTGGAACACTAGCTATCATGTCACCTAGTCCTTCTTTTCACTAGAAGAAACTAGGCAAATCCAATTCCTGCAACCATTCTTCTTCTATTTTAGCCTGCAGCCCCCTAATCATCTTTGTTTCTCTTTTCTGCACTCTTTCTAGAATTTATACATCTTTTTTATAACATGGTGACCAAAACTGGATGCAGTATTCTAAGTGTGGTCTTACTAAGGCTTTATAAAGCATTACTAATATTTCATGTGATCTTCATTCTTCATTCTTGATCTTCAGACCTCTGTTATGCAACAGAATGGAATTGGCTTTTTTGGCTGCTGCTGCATACTGTTGTATCATATTTGAGTGATTGTCCACTAGAATTCCAAAATCCTCCTCACAGTTACTGCTATTGAGTCAGGTTTCACCTAATATGTACCTGTACGTTTGATTTTCCTTGCCTAAATGTAGAACTTATTTTTCTTATTGAATTTCATTTTGTGTTCAAGTCTGTCAAGATCCTTCTGTATCTTGAACCTATCTTGTGGAATATTGACTGTTCCTTCCAGCTTGGCGTCATCTCATTTTGATAAGTTTCCCTTCTATCCCCTTGCCTAAATCATTTATGAAGATAATGAAAACTCCTGGGCCTAAGACAGACTCTTGAAGTACCCCACTGCATACCGGTAGTCCGCAACTTATGACCACAATTGAGCCTAAAACGTCTGTTGCTAAGCAAGAAAGTTGTTGAGGAAATCTTGCCCCGTTTTGCGATCTTTCTTGCCACAGTTATGTGAATCACTGTTGTTGTTAAGTTAGTAACATGGTTAAGTGAATCTCTCTTTCCCATTGACCTTGCAGATCAGAAGGTCACAATAGGTGATCACATGACCCTGCAGCCATCCTAAATATGAGCGAGTTGCTAAGTATCTGGATTTTGATCACATTATTATAGGGATGCTGCAATGATCATGTGAAACGGTCATAAGTCACTTTGTTCAGTGCTGCTGTAACTTTGAACAGTCACTAAATGAACTGCTATAGGTCGAGGATTACATGTACTCTCCATGTAGATGCAGTTTCATTAAAAGACTACATATTGAGTGTGGTTGATCAGCCAGTTACGGATCCATCTAGTGTTGATGCTGTCTAACCCACATTTTTCTATCTTATGAAGTAGTAGATTGTGGTCTACTTTATCAAATGCCTTACTGAAGTCCAAGCAAATTATATCCACAGCATTTCACAATTTTGTCACATTGTCAAATAACACAATAAAATTTGTCTGGCATGATCTGTTTTTGACAAAGCTGTGTTGGCTTCTGGTTATGTCTTTGCTTGCCTAAAGGTAGTCATAGAAGAATACCTTTTCCAGAATCTTCTCAGGTATTGATATCAGGCTGATAAGGCTGTAGTTTCCTGGATCCATTCCCTCCCCCCAGTTTTTTTTTGAAGATGGGAACCACATAAGCCCCTTTTCAGTCATCTGATAGTTCCCCAGTGTTCCAGGGTCTTTGAAAGACCTGGTTCAGTGGTTCTTCTGCCAATTCCTTCAGAATCTTGGGGTGTAATCCATCTGGTCCTGGTGATTTGAACTTGTCTAGAGTCGATAGGTGTTCGCTTACTATTTTCTTGCTTACTTTCATTTGCATTCCTAATCTCCATTTTACGGTATGTTTTTTTATCAGTTGATTGTTTTTTCCTTTTGTGTAAAGAAAGATGCAAAAAATGAGTTAAGCAATTCTGCTTTCACCTTGCTGTTTATCACCTTGTCATTTTCTCCCGTCAATGGGCCAATCGTTTGTTTGGCTTTTTTTAAATTTTTTATGGGGTTCTTTTTGTTGTTGTTTTTTTTACAAAAAAGCTTTTTTCTTATTTTTGACATATATTGCGAGCCTACGTTCATTTTGAGCCTTAGCTTTCCTGACTTCATCTTTGCAGGTTCTGGCTATTTGCTGATATTCTGCCTTATGTGTCCCTCTTTCCACTTTATATATTGTTATTTTTGTCTTTCAGTTTATCAGGGAGTTCTTTGTGCAGATCTCTTATTTATTCTTCTTCATTGGAATTGTGCTAGACTGGGTTTTTATTATCTCATTTTTCAAAGTTTCCCAAGCTTCTTGGGTTATTTTCCCCTTGAGGATTTTCATCCATGGAATCCTTCCCAAGTTTTCTTGTAAGTTTATTGAAATCAGCCTTCTTAAGGTCCAAGACTTTTTTATATTCCTTGTGCTTGCATAATTCTGAATTCCAATATTGCATGGTCACTCCCCTCCCCCCATCTCTCTTAGTGGGAATTAAGACCGGTATGGCTGACCCTCTAATTCCCTTCTCTACATTTTGGGGGACAAGTTATCTGCTATATTTGTCAGGAATCTGATTTTCCATTAGGAGATCCTCAGAATGTAATTATTCCTTTACTTTGAAGGAATAGTAGAAGTTTATCTTACAAATATTTTGCTTGAAATAGAACATATATGTCTTTATTGAGTAATTGTCCATTTACATTTATTATTTTGTAAAAAAGGTTTATAATTTTTTTTCACCATCCAATCCTAAAGTGAGACAGTATAATTACTCCTTTAAATATTCAATTGTAACCTACATAGGTAGTCCTCGACTTATGATCACAATTGGGACCAGAAACTTCCATCATTAAGCAGTGTGATTGTTAAGTGTTGCATCATATGACCACACCCATTTTTACAACCTTTTTTGATGCAGTTGTTAAGCGAATCACTCCAATAAGTATGACATCACATGACTGCAACTTGAGACTTTCCCTGCCAGTTTCCTCATTCACTTTGCTTGCCAGAAGCTGACTGGGAAGATCACAAATGACCAAGGTGTAAACCTGGGTCACTGCAACTGTCATAAATGCGAATTGATTGCCAAATGCCTAATCAGGCAAGGAAATGTCTTAGAGAGAACTACTTGATGGTGTCTTCTGCCCTAAATAGATGAAATGGCTATAGCTTCAAACTCTTTTAAAAAGCAATACCTAAATAATAATTGGCTGGTAATAAATTCCTCTACTTCTACATCCTTTTTAGTTGGTACTAAAATAGGAAATCAATTTTACCTATCAGGATTTTACCACTACTCATGGCATAATCAGTCTAGGAAATTAGTAATCAAACAAAAATATTGAATACTTTCTAAACTCACACAATTTATTGAGAAGTTTGACCTACTGTAGAGTAATTGCACTACTAGTCTCCACATTATTCTTGAGATGTTATTTGTCTTTTACTGAAGATTTCCATCTATATGGATCATAATTTAGATTTATGGTATACATTATGAATTTTTTTTAAACAAGATTAGGAACTACATTTGTTTTGTTTAAGACATTAAAGTATTCAGAAGGAACTGATAAAAGGCAATTTCATATCATTCTATAACTATGATATGTCTTTCATGGTTTGATCTCACATTTTAAGAGTTATACATGTGTAGAAAATAGTTAAGGGTGATAGATTGTAATCAAAACGTTGAGTTGTTCACAGCAACATTGGTAACAAGAGTACCTTTTTGAGATTTATTCATTACTGGCTTTAATCCTTGACAGACTTTAATCTTTTAACAGTCAATTACATTTGACTAAATTTTGATTTAGGCTTTTGCAGAGTCAGACAGCGTAGAGCTCGAGAGAGAATAGTGAATGAAGCTAGAAGATCTGGCTGTATCATTCCTGTTTTGTTTTGGATGCACTGCACGATTCTATTCAAGATACTAAATGGTCTGAGACTTTGGCTTTGGTAGTTATCTGGTGTTTTCAACTAGATCCTTCAATTGTGGGCAATATAATTCTAGTTCAGGGACGAGACTTTCTGCAGAATAGAATTTAATCTATGAAATGTACCAGGTTTATTAGAAAACATTGTTGGCTAATGTAAGATTATAACTATACTGTCAGGATTTCTGAAGATTATATTATTTTATATTTTGTATATTTAAAATTTTATAAACATCATTAGATGTATATTTAAATATATAAAAATATAAAATATCTAATATGTTTGGATTTTCTAATATACTTTTATATTTTAAAGATTATATAATCTTTACAAGTTTTTTTCCCACATGGTCTGAATGGATACTGCTGGAAGATGGTTTTTAGCATGTTTTGGAGATTTGCTGTTCTTGATTGAATTGTGGAAGAGCCTCTCAAGATCATCTCCTGAGTGGGTCAATCAGAGTGGTTTACCATCTGGTTCATGTAGCTTATATTTTATCCTGGGCTGTCAGTGTGTCTGGGAAAGTATGAGAGGCTTCAGAGGCCCTTTCCTTTATTTGGACATAGAGAGCTGGTCTTGGGGGATTGGAGCCAGTAGTGGTGGTGGTTAGATTGGAGGCATTGGCGCTGGCGGCTGGATTGGTGGGCTACTGGTTTAAGGATCTACTGCTTTGTACAGGACGCATTCTGGTTGTTCGGCAGAGACTGGTAACATGGCAGTAGGAAGGGCACCAGCACTGATGATGAAGAAGCTTCTATCAGTTTGCAAAGAAGATGGAGCTACAAAGCTAGCTGGATGGAATTATCAGGTATTAGAAGAGATCTACTTATTCATCAGGGTCATGGGAGGGATTAAGTTTTCATTGCAGCAGATACAATAACTGGATTGGGATGGCTGTGGCTGACAGGGCCTTGTAACTGCAGTTCCTTTCCCCCACGCAATTGGATAACCATTTTACCTCTGTCCGGCTAGAGTTGGAAGACATTGAGAAAATCACCTCTGTATGAGTTCATTTAATGATAGTGAGTGGGATTTAAGAAGATCTTACTGAGAGGACCGGATTGAGAATCAGACTTGATTTAATAGACTTGGTGGGCTTCTGATTGTGACTGATTCTGTCTATCCTCACAGTGAGAGCTGGAAAGGAGAAGGTTGAAATCATTTGGTTGTATGATTAGGTGCCTCAACAAGAGAACTGATTGAAGGCATTGGAAGATTGGTATGTGGATGCTTGATTGTCCAGATGTGTTGAGTGCTATATAGAAGTGCCCCTAGTATTAGGGTACCCCTCAGTTGACTAGTTATAGATTGTGTCAGGTGAGGGGCTGTGGGTTGGAATATGGACCTCTATGGACAGGGAAAGCTGGAGGGCTCTGAAGAAATGAGGGCAGGTTATAAGATTTCAATACTGATGAGTAGGGGAAAATATGATGGTAGATAGAAGGTGGGCCACCCACAGGGCAATCAGTATATTGTGCCATTCCAGCCTTCTGAACTTGCTCCCAAGCCACAGATGGCAGATTTCAAGACCCTGGCTGGTTGTCAGCTACTGCTGGTGAGTGCCAGATCAAGCCACCCTTATTCATGATTTAATTGTTGACGAAAAGGCTGGTCTGGAATGCATTATCAAGAACTGGCTAGGACAAGAGGAAAAGTTCCCCTCTCTGAACTCTATTTGACTGGTTTCTGGGTATGGCACCAGACAAGACCCCAGGATAGAGGAGAGGGGATGGTCTTGGTCATATATTTGGAGGGATCCATGAATCCTGCTCTTTAGATTGCCAGGTGTAGGACACTGTTTATTAAGTTGGGTGCCAAGTGAGATCAGTTGGGATTGTTGCTATTGTACCAGACACCCTGCTGCATAGCTACCTTCTTAACTCACCAGTGGCTGGGCTGGTGATGGAGTTCTCTGGGCTTGTATTCTGGAGGATTTTAATTTGCACAGGGTAAAAGAATTCATGGATACTATTACAAGAGCATATCCCAAGTCATCCATGCAACTTAATAGTGGTAATACACCTGACCTGTTTTTTTGTTTTTGTTTTTATTGTGATTTGGTCCCTCCTTGGCGGGAGTAATACTGAGGTTCATCTACAGCAGGGGTCTCCAACCTTTCGGACCTCAGGGACCACCAAATTCATAATTTTAAATCCCACGGACCACTGATAGTAATCCAGTGCGCCACTCGCTGAAGTGCCTGGACTCCCCATGACAGAACGGGGTCCTTCAGTCACTTAGCTTGGCTGCCTGTTTCTGCAACCTTAAACACTCAAAGTGTCATTTGGACCCGTTTCCCACAGAAAACAAAATGCCAGGATCTCTCATCTCTCTCTGTATCTCTCTCTTTCTTGCTCTGTCTCTCATCTCTCTCTCTTTCACTCTCATCTCTCTCTCTGTGTGTATCTCACTTTCTCATCTCTCTTTGTATCTCTCTTTTTTTCTCTCATCTCTATCTGTATCTCATTTCTCTCTTTTTCTGTCTCTCATCTCTCTTGCTCTCTGATCTCTGATCTCTTTCACTCTCATCTGTCTCTCTCTCTCTCTCTCATTCTCTCATCTCTCTTTCTCTCTCATCTCTCTCCCTCTCCCTCTCTGTATCTCTCTTTTTCTCATCTCTCTCATTTGTCTCTTTCTCTCATTTCTCTCTATCTCTCATCTCTTTCTCTGTATCTCTTTCTCTCATCTCTCATCTCTCTCCCCTCTCTCTCTCATCTCTCTGTCTCTCTTTCTCTCTCTCTGTCCTCTCTCTTTCTCATTCTGATTCTCCGGCGAGCTCTGGGTCTCATGGGTGCTTCTTTGGTCTGCTCCATTGTGCAGCTTGGTAAATTTAAGTGTGAGAGTAGTGAGCAGGCCATGGAGGTGCCAACAACAGCAGGCGGAGCCTGGCCAGTGTCTCAAGGCAGAGAGGAAGTCGTGTGTCTTCCCGTGCAACTGAGGTGCGCAGAGCACCAACAATGGTTGGAAGAAACTCTTGTGAGACCCAGCAAGAGATGAAGCTTCGCTCCCGCTCTGGAACATGGAGCGAGTCTCCATTCCCCGCCCTTCCCTTCTCAGGCCAGGCGAGGAGTGACTGGGAGGGGAGGGTGAGGGGCGGGGCTAGTCAGTGGTGGGTTCAGCCAACAGGAACCACAGCAGGGGCACAAAAAAGCTGTGGGTTGCCGACACCCTTTGCTTCAGCCCACCTGTGGCGGCGCCACCCCCCTTTGCCGCAAGAGCACCAGTACCTTGTTCTGGCCAGCGAGGGCTGTGCTACTCTTTGCACACTGCACCTCCTGCAAAGTTGCAAGTTGCACATACCTTCCTCTATGGCGGAGATTTCCAGCCCCACCATGAGCTGCCTGGCTGGTCCCATATTCCAGCACTCTAGTCACAGGACTGGCCCATTGTCATCGTGGAGCAGCTCCTCCACCTGGGTGCACTCAGAAGTTAATAGGTGGGAGAGTAAAGATCTAGAATAGATCTGACAGGTATGTTATGTGTATCTGTGATAGTCACATTGCAGTTCTGATTGTGGTATTGTGATTTGAGGGACATTAAGAATAAATATAATAGTAAAATCTTCCCAAAATGTTTAGCACCAGGACATTTTGATAGATTTCTAGCTGCTGGATATCACAAACGGTTAGTTTTAAAGCTAGGAATTAGGTTGCAAATATATGGTCTTAAGAGGGCAGTGAAGTTCTCTCAAACTCCAAGGAAGGAGTCCATGCCAAAATGTTTAATAGAGGGGAAAATGTAATAGGGAATTCACAATTTTATCAGTTTAGTCCAAGTTGGTTTAGAAGACCAACAATCTGCATTATTAGGTTGAGATAATATATTTCTATTTTATCTCTGTCTCTAGAGATGAAAGCGATATATAGAAAAAAGAAACAAGAAGGCTCACTAATTTGAGTTTGCTGCTAGAGAAGCAATGACCCCATCCATATCTGTGCTCATAAATATCTGAATTGGGCCAGATGGGAATGGTAAGTTTCCAGAGTAAATGGAAGGCTAGAATATAGATGCTGTATATTTCTGTCTTTAAGATTTATGAAGACATTTCATGGCCATGGAAGTGATAAAAAAATACAACTTATTAAAATACTGGTAAAACCCTAGCTATGGCTTACATCAGAAAATGCTAGGAAAGATTCTGTAATTTTGCATATCGTTTGCAATGTACATTTTAGATCTGGTTGGAAAGAGCCAGAGTAACCATTTTTGAAATCCTGTCAGACCTGGTCCAGATCTTGGAACCCTAATAAAAGGGAGGATAAAACACTTGAGGAGGATAAAGATTCCAGGAAGGAACCTAGCATACATATTCTGTGATTGTAGCAACTACCCTTCCATATACATGAAGGCAGATTGTGATTGAGTGTTAGGTTGAGTGGAACAAATTGCCCAGCAAAGTCATAAGCTCTTCTCTTTTGGATGTGTTCATATGGGGCTAGATAGCAATCTGTATGGGATGCTCTGTTAGATTCCTGCAATGAGCAGAGGATTGGACTTAATGACCCAAATGAAATAAATTGTTTGCTTAAATGTGTGCTTTAATTTACTTTGTATTCTCTCTATCCTGGGAAAAAAAATGTCTAACCTAGCCAGAACAGAGGAAAGTGGAAATTAAATTAAGCCTTTTCTCCATTGGATATGGAGAGAATTACAGGAGAGCCAACAATATATATAACGCATAGTATTAAAGGGAAAACTTCAGAAGGAATGATCTGTCAAAACAAGTGAAGGTTGGTGGTAGGAATGGCTGTTCTAAAGAAATAATAGCTTCAAAGATGTGTACATATAAACCTGTTCCTTTGCTGTGAATGTGAATTTTATTTAAAATGTTCTTATTTTTGCAAAATAAGATGATTAAAATATTATAAATTGAATAACAAGGTAATGCTATGGAACCCAACAGAAAAGATCATGACCAAGCAGCAGGCAGTGAGTTACACTGCTGATATGACTTTTCACATCTCTTCAAGCTCTTGATTCAGTTCTAAGTACTTCAGCTATCCTATTACTTTTCTAAAGAAAGTAGAAAAAAAGATATTTTTCTGCTATACCCTGTCCATGGTGCTGCATCTTACTGCTTCTATACAACATTTGAATGGTTTTAACCGGCTTTTTCTTTAGCTATTGGAGAAGCAACTATTTCGTGAAGGGATTTTGTCATTTTCTTTTGGAACTAGTGGTAATGACAGTTAATATGCAGTAAATAACAGAAACACATTTCATGTCCAGGATGTAGAATTTAGAGTATTTTAGTAATTATGCCGACTTGGATTGAAGTTCAGTTATACTAAAAAGATTATAGGCTCCTTAGTCTCTAATCAAGTCAATATATAGATTATGTGTGTGTTTATTTTATCTTATTCCGTGGTTCTTTAGAAATCTTAATGGTTTTTTTGTACCTAATAAGCAACTTCACTAACAGTTAAGGTTAGTGAACTGTTAGAGAACATGATTCTTATAGGCATTGTTATGCAATTAACTATTAGTTTAAGTCAGAATCTGGTAGGAGTCTGACCATGTCAAAGACTGTATAATTAAATGGATGTAGAATTTAAATATAGTAGAGATGCAACAATGGGAATTTCAGTGAAAGAATATTAAATCTACTCCAAATATTATGCTTTGACAAAATTAGTATAAGATGTTCTTTTGTTAGCATTTTAGTCTAGTTTTGATTGCTAACATGGGCAATTCATTTTCTAAAATATTTCAGAAATATAATAATCAGGTTGTAATTATTTTTACATGTAGCAGTGCTACGAATCCTAACAGTTTTTGGAAAATGGTTTATATTAGACTGGAACAAAATTTGAAAATTGAATTCCCATTGCAATCTTAGATATATTAAATGTTAGATTAAATCAGGTAAATTTAATTTCTGATATACTGAACAAGACTTTAGGTATCAATTTATGCTTGGTTAAGCTGAGTTTCAAGCTGAATAGGGATTTTTAATTCTTTCTTCAAAAATGATACAACGTAGTTGGTATACGTAATTAATGATACGTTGAAAAAAAATAATTTTTACAATATTTTACTTTTTTAACATACCTTTGATGTTTTCTGCTTTAATAAGTTTTATTTTAAAGAATCGTCTTAATGGTTTCAGACTGCTATTATGGTTGATTACTTTAATATCACCTGTCATTACATAAGATTGTATTAATTCTTACCTTATATACCGTGTTTCTCAGAAAACAAGACTGGGT
>JANHFL010002874.1:95891-108462 GCA_032468155.1 Oxyrhabdium leporinum | reverse complement strand
CTCCCTCTCTATTTCTCATCTGTAATTATGTGGCAGCCTGCAGAGGCCTCGAATTCATAGCTTCAAAGGCTGACACATTGAAGGTTTCTCAGCAGGTTGCTAACAGTCTCAATTCTTTGGGATTTTGAAGCCAGATAAGATGAGCAAGGTGCTGCTACCCTTTTAATGTATTGCATTTCTAGGCTGCCTTTCTAGCACAATTCAAGTGATTTAAAAATACTAAAAATATATTAATAACCAAATCAAAATCTAACTAAATTATATCTATCTGTCTATCTATCAACCAACCGATCGATTGTTGTCTCTACCTTATTAAATGGGAGACTGTAGATGAGTGGTAGAGTCTGTGTTTTGAATGCAGAATATTTCAGGTATAGTCCTCATTATTTCATGGATTGATTAGCAGCTTGTAGGAACAATTTTGATCCGAGATTGTAGTGAACCTCTGCCAGACCTAATAGACAATACTGAACCTGTGAATAGGTTTGATTTGAAGTGCTTTTCTATTTATCTACCACTATATATATGGTTAATAAAAAGGAAGGAGAACCAGCATATATCATAAACCTTTTTAATGAATTGCAAAGCAAGTTGTGAAAAATTGAAGTGTCCAATAGATACCCTTCAATCCAATTCTAATTTGTTAGTTTCCTCGATACAGTATTCTTTTTTTGCTCTTTCCCCTGTCTTCTTAAATCATTGTCTGAAACATAGAATGCATAATAATTTAAAATAAACTACTATTTAAATGCTTATGCATTGGCTGGTAAAATAAGAGATTATCAACAATAGGGTAAACAAATAGAAAAACATTTCGCAACTTGAATTTTATATTGCAGTTTTGAAACAGAGTTGTCTACCTGATAGGGCTGACACTGTCTCCCGGTTTATTATAATATATACTGTGTTCATCTGGGATTCTGGTTTGAAGGAATAGGCAAATATTCAAGGCCTTCTGTAAAGTGAACCGGATTGGAACCATCTGAATTCTTAGGCAGGCAGGAGAAGGGATGCTGCTTCACTGTGACAGAGAAGACACATTATCTGCACTACTGGATGACATTGTTTCACAAAACAGACTGAGAGTGTGTCTATCCTGCCAGATTTGGCGGGATAGTCTGAAACAATTAGAGACAGGTACTTCAGTGAATAACCTGGTCCATGCCATTTAGTCTTATAGGTGGCAATGAGCATCTTGAATTGGACCTGGAAAACTATTGGAAGCTAGCATGGCTTGTGAAGTAGTGTTCCATAGGCGTATCATGGTGCATTCAAACCTGCTCAGGCCACTGCATTTTGCCCAGTTGCCTGATATAGCATAATTGCAGTAATCCAGCTGAGAGGTTCTTAAGGTATGAGTAACTGTGAATAGGGCCTGCCTCTGATCCAGGAACAGCAGTATTTATTGCACAAAAGGGATTTGGGCAAAGACCCCCTGGTCATGGCTGCTACCTGATCTAGCAGGAGCTGTGAATCCCAGAAAAAACCAAAATTGCACAGCAACTCAGTCTGCATGATTGCTGTCCCCTCCAGAATCAGAGATTCTGTACTTCCTATATGCAGAACCTTAAGCATCCAGGCAATGGGAAAGTAGCATTTGAACAACAGAGATGTGCAGCTGAGTATCAGCTACATAATAACCTTACCCAGTGGTTTCATGTAGATGCTAAATAATAATGGAGAGAGAATTGAGCCCTGAGATATCCTGCAGTGTCGGAGGGAAAGCACTGAAGCAGTTGGACAATACTGATGAACACACAGAACTTCATCTTGCTTGGGTTCAGTTTCTCTATTTGGTCCCTTCATGGCCTTCAGGAACTGGGGAACATGACTTCCTCAGCATCACTTATCATAGCCCAAGGTACAAGGTGATGATACAGCTGAATATTATCAGTATAGTAATGATACTACATCCCAGATTGACTTGCCAAATAGCTTCATGCAGATGTTAAGTAGCTGAGGGAAAATGTAAATTCTGCAATACCCTACATATAAGGGACCATTGAGACTCTTCTTACTTGTTACCATTGTCTGGAACCACTGAAACAGCATGTCCAAGAATGATGTATATTTGATCATATTCAGAACTGTTGAGAGGTTTAATAAGGGCAGAAGGGGTGCCTTGGATCATATTTAGGTTCCAGGAAAGCTGATCTGCTAGTATAGCCATAAATGTTTCTGTCCCTTACATTTTCATCCTAAAACCTAAGTAAAAAAGACTTAGATAATCCTCTTCTTCTAGGCCATTCTGTATCTGAATTCCTTCTTAATCTTCCCTAAACTTAATTCAACCTAGTGGTGTGCGGTATTTGAAGTAGTAGGAGTGCTTTGCATTTAGTGCTGGGTACACTCTCTGTACCTTTCAGATGCTCCTTTAAAAGACATCCTTGCATAGCCACTGCATTTCTTCAGCTTTCAGAGCTACCATGGGAGTCCAGAAGAAGGCATAGCATAAGGCACAGTTGACAAAAAGACCATATTAATGATGGATCAGAAGCATCCTTGCCTGCTTTTTATCTAAATACTATACACCATTAATTAAATCCAGTCCTTCACTTCTCTGGATGTATTCTCCTCTATGAGATCACACTAGGAGATCACACTTTCCCTTCTCTTAGTTTCACAGATAAAATATTTTCCATTCATTAATTCATACAGATCACTGTTAATTCTTGTTGCATTCCAAGTTGCAGTCTTCCAAATGCCATGGTCAGGGGCTCCTGGATATTGATTTCTACCACATATCATTGTTTTAGTCAATTGAAGTTTCCCATAATACAGGGATGAGCAACTACTTTCTCCAATGGGCCACATGCAAATGCGACTTGTGGAGGGCCAAACTAATAGGGTCACTGCAACATTCCCTTTAGGCTTTCTGTTTCAAACCTGGAAAGAGTTCTACTCTTTTGCTATCTTATTGTGATCATCAAGATACAGAATACAACCACATTGCCAATATATAAGCAGTAGAAAGGCATGTTGATGGTTTATGTAGTTTGACTTGGTTTAACAATGGTATTCAGTTTACCTGCTGCTGTTTCCAACAGTTAATTCAAAGCTTGTAAGAGATACATCCAAAATTAAGTAAGGAGATTGGGTAATTATATAATGAAGGACTTCTGTCAGAAAATAATGAAGATATATAATTGCAATGAATAAAAGTAATGATTGCATCCCAGTATATACTTAAATACTAATTCATTTATGTTTATTTTTCTTTTACAGATCTTTGAATATCTTCATTTTTTTTCTGTGCTGATCTTGTTACTCCCTTAAGTTATTACATACTTTTTGCTGCTCTGTGAGAAGAGATGTCTCGCAGCCCAGATGCAAAGGAAGACCCTGTCGAATGCCCCCTTTGCATGGAGCCTCTGGAGATTGATGACATAAACTTCTTCCCTTGCACCTGTGGTTACCAGATCTGTCGCTTCTGTTGGCATCGTATTCGCACAGATGAGAATGGACTTTGTCCTGCTTGTAGAAAGGTACTTGTCTTAAGTTCATCAGAAATATTTTGTTTGATAATGCAATCTCAGAATGAAATGTTGCTTCAATCGAATATAAATTACTTCCTTAAAAAAATGAGGATGGATAAAGAGTAAACAAAGAAAAAAATACAATTGCTTTATATAAATGTAATTTATATAATGTAATTTGTGGCTAATGCGATATTTCCATTGATATATAGATAGTCCTTGACTTACAATTGTTCATTTAACAATGATCTAGAAGTGCAATGGTCTTGGAAAGAGTGATATAAGACCTGCAAAGCAGTTCTGACCATCACCATCCTTATAGTCATCACCAAACACTGCATCACTATCCTTATAGTATTTGGCAACCTGTTCACACTTGCTGCCGGTTGCCAAAGGTCCCACGATCACATGATCACAGTTTGCAAACTTCTCTGCTATCTTTCCCTGAAAGTCAAGAGCAGCAGCCCCCAACCTTTTGGATACCAGGGACCAGTTCCATGGAGAGAGGTTTTTCTGCAGATCAGAGGGGGGTGTGATTTCGCATTCTCCCTGCATCCCACAGATGGGGCTTTGCTTGTTTGCATGGCCCAGTTTCTGGCATGTTGTGGTCTGGTGTCAGTCCACAGATCAGGGGTTGGAGACCCCTGGTCAGGAGGGAAGCCAGCAGGGAACATTGCAAGGTGTTGTCTCTTGCTGACAAAACACCTCTCTTCTCTGAGGTCTGGCTATAAGAGCTGCCTCTTGTGGGAAGCTTTGGTGGAGTGCAGAAATACTGAATACTGAAGATTTTGGCTCCATTCCTGTACAGCACCAAAGAAGTTCCTTTCCATTCATGGAGGGGAGCTGAACTCGTTTGGCAGGGCAGGCTCTTTTAGCCAGCCTCCAAAGACATGAGGGAGCCAAATTCCAAGCAGAGAGCAAAGAGTCGGCCAGTAAAATAAGCAGCATGGGATGCCTCAGGTGGGTAGGGAGAGGGCTGGTGCAGACTATGCATGAAGTGTCCCTTTGCTCAGGGGCTGACAGTTCTACTTGGATTTCAGCAGGGAGGATTTTCAGCTTCTGCGCAGAACCTCCAATATCTCCCCCACCCCACACTCACACTCCTTACCTGACACAACCCACGAGATTGCTTAACAACCACAGTTGGGAGTGCGAGTATTGTGGTTGTTGAGAGATGCAGTCACATGGGCACTCACACAAAGTCTTATTTAATAACTGCTTTGCTCAACAGCTATAATTCTGGTCCCCTTTGTGGTTGTAAGACTACTTGTAAAGTGGCAGATTGTTCTTGGTTGGTTCCTCTGTCCTATGCAAGTCGATAACTATACATTACTTTATATATTTTATCATTTTTTATTGTTTATTTTGTGTTTATTTTGAACTGAAATAGTATGTTGTGCAATGTTGTTTATGTCATCAGGAATGTATATCTTATTTTTCTTACTTCGTGAAACCTTGAAGCAAAGTAATTAGTCTGCTGCTTCCTATACTATCAAAAATCACCTAGATGAAGGGCCTTTGTTCTGAGACTAAGTTGCAAGCTCCCCAAATACTGCCTCTGTTTGCCAGCAGGACACACCATTACACCAAGTATAGAAAGCACTGGACTTTTGAATCCACTTCATACAATATAATATAATATAATATCTGTATATTATTCTATCTACTGTTTAAGGAAAGGATGATGATTAGTTCCACTGCTGTCATAGTATGAATTAAATTGTCTAACCCATTGGAAATTTGTAGTTTCAAGAGTACTGGGACTCTTTTCAATAATAAAATGTTATTATTTAAACTATTGTAGTTCATTCTTAACCTTATTTAACAGAATAATTTTCTCAAAGAAAAACAATTTTTCAGATGTAACATAAATGTTCATGAAATATTTGGTGTGTTCATTTTATTTATTAATAGATTTCTTTTCTTGTTAGAATGCCACAGTGTTTAGTCTCTTGCAAGCAAAAAGTACAAAAACAATTTTATTTCCAGAAACCACCTACAATTCATAGTTCTCTTATTTTTGAAATTCACTGGTCAACAGCATAATAAACTTCATTTAGTAATGTCTTATCATAGATGGTAACAATAGTTTCCCTCTTAACTTCCTGAATCAGTTTATGCTTTTTAAATCATTGGTGACTTCATTCTTCTTTCAAAAAACAGTTATGAAGCAACAAATGAATGAATAAATTAATTGTGGCATACACTTTACAGATAAGATTCTATTTTATTAGGTACATTGATCCACAAAATGTTATGACTGATGCAACAAATGATGCTATTCTTTAGTGAAATGCTCCAATACTGTGCATCTGCATTTTGTATAAAGAAATAAAGTAGTGAATCCTCTCATCTCTTCTAACAGAATCTCCAGCTAGGATTGGGGGTGGGGTTGGGGTTGAATGATTCCCTGATCAGGTCACTTTGAATAAGGATCTTGAAAAGCCACTGAGATTAACATACTTGTGAAATTGTTCCTGTTTTTCCTTTTTGAAAACTGTTAATTCAGATAGCTTCCATGTTTTAGTGATGGTGCAATATTCAGTAATTTTCCCTTAAATGTGTATCTTTTTCAAAATGTATTATAATAATTTGACTGATAACTCTTTGACTGGTGCATTGATTTTGAATGCTTCTGATGACAGAGCTGTTTATACTTAACATGCACAACTAACAGATAAAGAAGGCTACATATTGTGCTTCATGAGATTGAAACAGTGCCATGCTTTCTTTAAATACTACAGTATATAACTGCAAATTAACAAGTATTTTGGCAAGGACTACTTGGGACGATGTCCCTTGCTTTGTTGCACTTATCATTTGTGTTTCTGCCACTACTGATTGAATTTCTTCAAGTTATGTTATTTGATTAAAATGTCAATTACTACTTGCTCTAGGCAAACAAGAATGCCCTATTGTTTTTTGAAAAGTTGATTTAATATACTTACTAATCTTAATTCCCAGTGACTACATTGATAAATAATTTTCTTGCAATAGTATAGAAATGGTTTGTTATTATCTACCTATGGATTGTCTTCAGATTTCCTGGTTTAGTGTACACATCTCCCATTCCTTAGAAATCTCTGATACTAATTAAGCGTAACCCTTTCTGGCTTTTTAATATAGGCATGGTTGCTAAGTGCTATCATTGTAGCATTTAATTTACTTGTTAGCATTTAGAAATAAGCATGTTTTGTGCATTTTATGCTTAAATGCTATTTATTGTATTTAGGTATAAAATAAAATTCTGCTAATTTCTAATGCTGTTTTGATGCTGCTTATTATGCTCAGATAATATATACATTGCCTTCATCCAGCCATAATTAGAAGCTGATGTAAGACGTGTACAGTATACCTATAATAAAATGATTGACTATTTTCTATGTGTGATGAAATGAAGATTGCAAGTTAAATATAACTTAGTTCTGGATAATTCTAGATCTTCCTGTGAAATGCCTTTAATTCATTCTCTCATATATTAAAATAATAACTTATCAGCTAGTATCATTACATATCCTGTTAGTGTTGTCTCTTATTCATCAGTATATTTTAAATGGTACTAGATTCAAAAATGAATGTAGTAGCACTAGTTAAGGAAGTATTTTCAAACTAGATTTTGTAATATGTGTATCTTGGATAAACACTTCAAATTTCCCCAGTGACAGTTTGTATGTCCTTATCTGTCTCCTCTTAAATTCTGCAGTGTCAAAAATTGGACCTCTTATCAAGGACAGTAGCAAAGTTTAACAGAGATACCTGACAGAAATTAGAAATTAGTTTATGTTTTAGCTTATTTGATATTTTTTGAGTAATTTGCAAAATATCAACTGTAACAAGCACTGGTTTTTATAAAGAAATGTAATGTAGAAATTATTCATTGAGAGAAATACATGTCATTGCCAGAAAGCATAGGTATGATGCGTATCATATCTGCTGAATAGTAGATTGTAATAAAACAAGGATTCCTGAAAATAGGAGATATTATTAGCTAGGTGTCTCTATTGAATATCAGGGACCTTCTTCCAAAGTTTGTTTCACTCAGCAAGATTTTCGATTCTGTGTAGATTTTTAGGCAGTGTCAGTTCCAGCATTAGTTCTTGAATATTTATTCCTTTTTTTAAAAGCCATATCCAGAAGATCCAGCAGTATACAAACCACTCTCCCAAGAAGAGCTGCAGAGGATAAAAAACGAAAAGAAGCAGAAACAAAATGAGAGAAAACAGAAGATATCAGAGAATCGTAAGCATCTGGCCAGTGTACGGGTTGTACAGAAGAATCTTGTTTTTGTAGTAGGTTTATCCCAGCGTCTAGCAGATCCAGAGGTAAGCTGTTTCTAGCAGTGCACCTTTCACTTTTCTAGTGTATTCTTTTTTAAAAGTTACTATTTTCAATCTATAAACAGAATTTAAAAAGAAGTGTCCAAATACAAACATTAACAAAAACAAGAAATAAAGGAAAGGAAAGGAAAGAAAAGAAAGAACATATAACTATAAAAAAAAGCATATCTGGCTTAAAATGGATGGAAAACATGATTACTTTCTGTATATGAACTGAACTTTTATTGAAATTATGGGAAGTTGTAAGCAATATAACTCCACGTAGTCAAGATTTTATATTAAGACTTGAGCTTCTGAGAATATATGTATTCTGAATTTTGCATTGTATCTTAAGTATGTTAAGGTTACCAAATAAGATTATTATTCTGACTTTTCTGAAGTATTTAATACAATAGCCATGAGTTGGCTTTTTTATAAGTTGAGTTGCCTGATATGTAACATCATTTTATTTTTCTTGGAAGCCAAATTTAAAAGATGTTTTTCAAAGCCAATACAAATACTTCAAATATATCTTAAACAATAATATGAGTTTATAAACAACTTGCAATTATTAAAAAATATTTATGTTATCCAACACAGGTTTTGAAAAGGCCAGAATATTTTGGAAAATTTGGTAAAATACACAAAGTTGTCATCAATAATAGCACATCATATGCAGGCTCACAGGTAAGACATTGTTCTGTACCTCTGAGGAAAAGAAACAAATTCAATATTTCTGTGGAATGTAAAGAGCTATGTGTTGGTATACAGTTGTTTATATTTTACTTGGTGATGTAATAACTAAAATTCAATCAAATACACAACCTAGGTTATTACAATATGATTTAAGAGGATTCTCAAATTATGGGCATTGTACAAGAATAGTTACAGAATTCTACTTATTTTGACTCAGTTAATGAATTATCATTTGTATCAATACATATGTTCATATTCCATACTGAAGTGTGTGAACAATCACTATTGTTTAGTCAATACAGTCATTAATATACTAAATTTATAGACTGTGCAGAAGTGGATAGACTTACATTGAAAATTAAACAGAAGACACAGAATATTGTCAAACATGGAACTTACTTTACCAATGATTGGAAAAAAAGGGTGGAGATTAAGAATGCAGTCTGTATTGTTAAGCAAATTAAATATCCAGACAACATGATGTTTATTAAGCACTAATAAATGTAAACAATAGAAAAAACAAAAAAATACTAAATTTATTTTACATTTTCTAATAAGAAAGCAATGGTTTTTAATTTGCCTCTCAGTTAGAGAATAATGAGGAAAGGCGTGCTAATGCCGTATTGATACTCAGATTCAGTTTCATCTCTAAATGTATTACTTTGTAGGATTGTGCAGCCTTCAAAAATCAATACCTTTATGGTACACCTATTTCCCATTGAAACTAACTGCACAGTTGCATTATTTTGAACAATTTATTTTAAATGCTAAAGGAACAAATAGAATCCTAAGGAAACAAGTAGATCCAGCTGTATAATACAGATTTTGGATAATTATGGTGTTGGCATTTTCCTGACTGTCCTACGAAATTATATAAAAAATTAGGTAGAAATAGTAGCACACAAATCTGATATTTACTTGTTCAAATATCTCTTTAGTCATAAAGTTAAAGGTGAATTTTAAGAACTTATTGTTTTTCCATAAAACAGTTTCTATGATTTTTAGATGATTTGGTCTGTTGAATACATTTATACCTATGTGCAATGGTCTTAAAACAAGAAATTAATTTTATTCTTAAGATTTGCAATTTTGTCACATTTTAAACATTTTTTTATTTGTGTAATGAAGCAGAAATAGCTTTTAAGATGTTTCTTGCCAGCAAGAATATTGATAAGTACTTAAGATGATTTTTTTTCCATGTAAAAATAACTTCATTAATAAGGTTTATTTTTACATTGAGTTTAATTGTACATTAATCATACATTGCAGTCCTAATTATTACTAATTTTAAAGTAAATAGTAATTTGGAAAACTTCAGACTTATTTTTATAAATTAAATTTTACTTAAGTTTTACATTTGGCTTTCAACTTCATAAAATTTTAAGTACTTAAGAATCTTTGTATATTTTTAAAAAAATCTAGGGTCCAAGTGCAAGTGCATATGTAACATATATCCGGTCAGAAGATGCACTCAGAGCTATACAATGCGTTAATAATGTGGTAGTAGATGGAAGAACACTTAAGGTAATGTTAACAAATATTTTATAACTTTAGCATTTGCATCTGTATAAGAATTTACCAGATTTATCCAACGGAAAGACAAAGGAAGGGTTCTCTTACATTTGGCAGATAGACAGGCACTGTTGAAGGCAAAACTAATGGGTGGAAGATGCATATATCTAGTTGAAAATACTGTGAACCAGTTGTCTGAAGACTCAGGTGAGGAAAAGAAGGTATTCATATTGCTTTTGCCTTGTTGAGGCACAGACCTTTCCAGAATCTTCATTCTAGATGCAATGACTTTTGTTCATCCCTCCCATTTTCTGTCTAATTGTGGACATTTACTGGAGAACTGGGGATGAGATGAATATACTTTTATACTACCTCAACTTAAATGGGAATAGACTATTGTAGGATTGATGATTGACAAGAACCAAAAATCTTTCCCATGCTTATCTGGGAGTAACAGCCATTGAATCAACGAGACAGCTGCCCAGAATCTCTTGGTTGAGTTGGGCTATAGAAATTGAATAAATAAATAAATAGTTCAGAATAACATAAGTAATTGGTAAGCTCAGTGCAGGTAGTACTCACTTAACGACCTCTATTGGGACCAGCAACTCCTATCACTAAGAAAGTAAGTATAGCCCATGTAAAATGTTTTTCTTCTTTAACATATATGTGGACATAATGATAGTTAACATTAAACAAATTAATGGTGATATGATTGAACAAAAAAACCTGAGAAATTAGCTGCATTGATTTATTCAACAAAAAAGTAACATGACATTTCCTTCTTTCCTTATGAAGGCAAGTCTACTTCTGCAGTATATTGCTTGTTATCTTTGAAATTTTTTTGACACGCTACATCTTTCATCAGGCATCTTTAGGAACCACAAAATACTGCAGTTATTTTCTGAAGAACATGCAGTGTCCAAAGCCAGACTGTATGTACTTACATGAATTAGGGGATGAAGCAGCCAGTTTCACAAAAGAAGAAATGCAGGTAGGTATTTTGAGGGTTAATGTTTTTGTCCTAAGCCACTCCTTTCTTCAAAGATTGATCCCATATGGCAAAACAGGGCTCCCCCCCCAATCATAATTGCTATATTTCAGATTTCCTAGAGTCAAGGTTAAGAAAGAATGAGCTATAAAGCAGAATTATAAAATGAGCCGTTACGCACTATAATGCACTAAAAGCTATAAGTACAATTCTCACAACATAATATAGCTGCTTTAAGAAATAAGTAGGTTTACATTTGCAATTCCAGCAGAATCTCTAAATAACTTTTTGGAAATGAATCCAAAGCACTGCCCCTGTAGATAAATGAATAAAATAGATAATGAGATCTTCTGAAGTGTGGAAAGGTCTAGCTGAAACTCAATAAGTTGAATATTAATGTATTGTAATACTTTTGTATGACAGCCCTGAAATTGTGGGATTTTGAGCAATATCACTAAAATGTAATTGTATGATGGCCCAAAAATTCTGTCCCGTCCTCCTTACCCCATCTTTTTTTACTACTAATCTCTTTGTTGTTGTCAGTTGATCCTGAAAGGCAAAATCTCCAACACTTCAATAACTTCACTGTCAAAGTTAAATAGTATATGAGTGCTTTTTGCTAGCATAAAACTGATCAAACCATGTATGGCAAGTTAGGAATAAATCAGTAACTCAATAAAATCTGAAACAAATCATATGAGAGACACAACAGTTTTGTGGTGTAGTTTGTCTTACAAAATTTAAATTTCCTAAAAGCTGAATTTTTTTTTAGGCTTAAAGGTATTGATCAAAATATATATATTGATGAAAAATAAATTTGACATTTAAATATTTTATGCTAGAAATGGATAGAGCACATTAATTAGGCAGAAAAGTTATATATTCATTTTTCAAAAATTATGTAAGGATCTTCGCAATAGTTAATATCAATTGAAACTTGAATAGCAAACCTTATTTTTCAAATCAAAATTAGTACTGCCGCTAAATCAACATAAACTGTTAAATTATAGATGTCATGGAGTGGACTAAAATTTCAGCATACTAGAAAACTCTAATTCAGTTTGCAGGTAGTCCACATTTAGCTACCATTTGCAGTTATGACAGTGATGAGAATGTAATTTTGAAATCAGTCCTTGCATTTTTACAATCTTTGCAGAAGTGGAAAGGAAAGGAAAAATAAGATCATACAATAGTTACCGTTTCACTTAGAGAATGCTTTACTTAATGACTGAGTTGTCAGTGCCAACTGTGCTTATTTAAAAAGGATATTTGTATAACAAACCAGATTTTCCATTTCTGACAATGATTTGTAATGATTTGGCACTCTTACACTATCTTATCCAATATAGATATTGATTTGGGAACTTTTAAAATGATTGTATTGTGCAGTAGTAGAGATACTACCGTGTTTCTTAGAAAATAAGTCTTATTTTCTTTTGACCCCTGAAAAAACGGCTAGGCCCTTTTTTCGAGGGGTGCCCTAATTTTTACCCCACCCATGCCAAACCCCCATCCCACCCCCAGGGCAGCAACATCCCTTCACTAACCTGCTTTCCAGGTCCGTTCTCAGCTGCGCATTC
>JANHFL010002874.1:72657-86509 GCA_032468155.1 Oxyrhabdium leporinum | reverse complement strand
GATATTTTAATGGGGTATGTAAACTTTTTATATCTACTGTATTTTATTCCAGTATCCAGAGTCTGTATAAACATTAAAAAGAAAATATTCATGGTTACAGAGTGATTGCTGATTTTAATGAAAACCCTGTCCTAATGAAATATGATTTAGAAGGAAAGACTGCACCAAAAATAAACACCAGCCTGAGTGGAATAGACTGTGTCTTAGTGTCACCAGTGGTATATTCAATCCTGAGCTGGGATATATCTCACTTCAGTAATATTAAAGGCAAAATTAGGAGAAAGGTGTTCTTATGGGGCAATATTCTATATATTCATTGATTTTCATTTGGACCTACAGAATTTATTGGACCATTATTCTTCAAAATAAAAGTATTATATTTAAGAAGTTTGGATAATTCTAAATCCATTTAGCAACATAAATTTATATGTACTTTAAATTTATATGTATTTTAAAACTGAATTTTTAAATCCATTGTACAACCATACTTTCATTTGCCACCTGCCCAAATATACAAGTACAGTATATGGTTTTCCCACACGTTTAAGCTTTCCCAAAATAAACTGCATACAATTGTTTTCTGCAGTGCTATATGTTTTGTATTATCTAACATATAATTGGGAGATGACTGTCAGCCTTGAAGTTGTTAGAGTGGTATCCACTTGTGAATTGGGGTGTATTCTAACATTTCAATAATTTGATGTTCTTTGCTGTTGTTTGGAGTACTCCAGACTTCTTTTATTTGTGCATTCATTCCTTAATTTGTGTTTTATTGTTTTAAAAAAACCAATAAAATGTGATAAAATAGATACAAATCACTTACATTTAAAAAGTATTTTAATCTCTTTGTTATTCCCCTAGTGCAAAATGTTAGACATGCAGGTTTTTAAAAAATAAAGCAAAGAATTGAATATTTTTCACTATTGTTCATTAAGAACTATTCCTATTCATTTTAATCAAGTAGAGACAAGGATTCTCTTTTTCTTGTATTCTCTTTTACAATGTAAACGTTATGTTACAGATTGAAAGGTTTACGTCAAGATTATAAAATCTTAGATTCCAGTTAAAATAACAATTTAGCCATAATAGATTTGATTCTTTGAAAAAAAAAAAGATGAAGAAAAGTCCCATTCTGATCTAGTATAATCTACTGTAATTTAATGCCATTAATGTATGTTTGACCACATTTATTCCAGGTTAGACAAGTGTTTTTGTTCACCAGAGAATTCATTCTCCTTGGATTTATGCTGGTTTCCACTAGAAAGGGTGAAACTATGATGAATTTGACAGTAGACTATTTAATTCTGCTTTTTAAGGGCAGTTGCATCACTAGTTCTGTTCACCATAAAAATCCAATGTTACACTTCATAATATATCTAGCGTGACACTGTGACAACTTCACCCACTATGTTCATTTGCTAATATATGCTTCATCAAGTTCATATTAAGGAGCATGAGACCTACAGTTCATCTTTTGTAACAATTCATTTACTATCTGGGAAAATGTATTATTTTGAAAGTAGCTTCCTTTCTATAGGAACAACAGATTCACAATATAGAGGATTTTAAAAAATTCTTACAGATTATA
Organism: Oxyrhabdium leporinum; assembly: GCA_032468155.1. Classification (NCBI taxonomy): domain Eukaryota; kingdom Metazoa; phylum Chordata; class Lepidosauria; order Squamata; family Cyclocoridae; genus Oxyrhabdium; species Oxyrhabdium leporinum. The sequence goes on along the minus strand of JANHFL010002874.1, from coordinate 84,921 downwards.
TGAGCTCCTAGCATGCTTTACTACTCTTACATAGTATTCAGCTAAACCTCAGCTAAAAAGTTTTCAAAGCAGTTTTGAAAAGTAATAAAAAATAACTCATATTAATTACCATAAGTTACATTTCACTAATTTTAGTAAGTGAATTAAACTTGGTTTTATTGATTTAACTTTCAGTAATGTGTACTTTGGGTATATGGTTTTGTTGATCCATACAGTTCCAGATCTTCACTCTTAGGAATGAATCTACATAAACAGTATACTTTTTCACTTTGAGCAATTGTTCTCCTACTTAATTAATCTGAGTTTCCTTTTTCTTTCCTGCCTTTTTTCTTTCTTTGCCCATTTTATTTCCAAGACCACTACTTTTCTCCAGTTCTCTTGTGAACATTTTTTAAAGCTAAATAAAAGTACTATATTTCTGCAATGGTGTAGCAAGGTCAGATTTTTTTCCTCCATTTTAATAGTATTGCCAAACCTGTCTATATACCTGATATCCTGTTTAGGGACATGAAAAACTACCTGATCGCTAAGAGTTGACAGCAAATTGATGGGACATAATCAATGACTATCTGCATGGTAACTAAACAGACCCTTTAGCAATGTTCAAAACTGAAAGCTGGCAGTTTTGTACTTCACACAATATTCAGAAGTACAAAGTGGCATTCTTATATTTCACACAAATTTCCAATACACATATTAGAAATCTATGCTGCTGTATCTCTTAAAACTGTAATCGCAAATGAACCTCAACTTTTTTATTATTCAATTTCTTTTCTAATCATGAAAGCCACAAATCAGAGGTGCATTTTTTTCCTTCTGTCATGGAAAAGTCTACAAAGGGTTTCCAGGCAACTATAAATGTAAATACTGGTTTTTCTCTGATCAAAGCAGTGAATTTAGCCATCTGCAAATTCTGAATCCTGAAATCTTCTGAATTAATTAACAACTTTGTGAATCTTCTGAATTAATTCACATATTTGTTTTGTTTTTTTTGTATGTCCACCAAACAAGATAGAATGTCCCTTCACGTGATTTCCAGCTATTCAAAATACCTTTATGTATTATAGATGACAGATATCGATGATAAATTATTTTATGAAACTAAATTTTATAAAAATTCTCTTTATGACTAGAACATAATGTAAATCGCAATCCTTTCAATTGCATATTTTCCCAGTTGTCCATTTGTTTATTATAACCAACATTTTAACCTATTTTATCATACATTCTTTCAGTTGTTTTTCTTGTCTCATATTTCAACAAAAGTTTATACAATTTAGCAATATCATGTTCATCATTAGTACATAATTGTTTCAAATTCACTCAGAAGTATTTTTTTTTAGAGGAGGAGCATGATGTTTTCAATCCATGCTTTGAACAATGCCTGAAAATATATTTTATGCAACTGGGATTTTCCAAAGGGAACACTTGTCTTCTTTTAAATCTTCCTTTACTTGCCCAAGAATCCATGATATTCTGGACCTTGGTTTGGCTTCTGCACAAAATGTAAGTAGGAACAGAAAAAACAGTAACTCAAATCCAGCTGTAATTATAAAAGTTGGAGAAATCATCAATATTTCATTAGCTCTTTCTTCTCATTGAGCCTGAAATATGTCTATTTAGCTATTATCTATGTGGCAGGCTTGAAAGCAGATATTGGGCAACGTGTAATTCATTACTACTTTATCATGACCTACTCTAAAAAAGGGACACTGTCTTAACCTGGAGTTTAAGATGTCAGAAAGCAATTATATAGGTTGCCTAGTGTGATTATTAGATATTCAGGGCCTGGGGTGTATTAGATACTACATTGACATAATGCTGAACATTATGTAGTGTCATCATTTAAACAAGAGAAGCTTGCCAGAGTACAGCATCAGGCTGGCATATTCATCTGCTTATTTTGTCTAGGCAGAGGATTTTGACTATGTGTCATATAAATATGTAAAATTATACTACAGTACTTTAAAGTATATAATTTCACTAATGTTTTTACAATTTCAAAAACTAGCATTCAAATATTGCTCAGATACAGGCAAAATTCCACTTCAATAGCCAACACACATTTACTCATTTTCTACCATTCATCCTTAAGACAAGTATTTATTTGCTGGATCATTTGGTGGTCAATTGATGCATGTGGCTCTAAATGTTAATAAGCCTTATTGCTCTGGAAAACTTACATATCAATAGAAATATTAAAGTTCATTTAGCAGATTCATAACACACTTAAATGCCAGTCGCTGCACAAGCTCTAAATGTTTTTGAATGAACTAAAGCTGCCTGCTCATACTTGCCTGCAGAGTATAGCCTTTAGAATTTATAAATAATAAAATGCATATGAAATAATTCAGTCTGAATCAGGAGAAACACAAGGAGACACAATAGACAAAACAAAATCTTGACTTCACATCCCTTACATTGTGTCAAGATTCTTTCCTTTAGCTGGTTCATATTCGACACAGCTTGTTAAGAATTCTTATAGCGCGCTAGATTAAAGACACATTTTATTTTTGACAGTTGATTGTCCTCTGTCCAAATGAGAATGAAGGTTCTTCTTATATTCTCTACAGATTATACCTGGTAATTTTTTCTCCTGCCTTATTCACAGGTTAATGAATTCCCCGCTTTGTATTTTTCATACTTAGTGCTACGTGGATTAGTTATTGATATAGCCAACACTCTTTCCCTGGGGAACCAGCTTCCAATATAACTCCCACATTGTTCTTTTACAGCAAACATTAACTATTTTTAGATCATACGTATCTCACATCTTTGTAATGGATGTGGCTTGCATTAAATAATTCATTTTACCTGAGTTTGCAGATCATGGATTTTAATCTTGTCTTGGTGATGTTTGGATGATTTTAAAGGAATATTTCTGTTTTTAGTTGTGTGATTTAGTTTAATAGAGAAAGCACCAAGGTTTTGTTTAGTAGTGTCCTTATAATTGAGTAAGGTCAAAATGTCTTACATCTTTATCACAAAAATATACAATAGAATTAAACATGATAATGTTTCTCCCAATGTTTCATCCCATCAAGCCCAGTAATACTCAGCTTTGCTTCCTTTGATATTAGCAAATACTGCTGGAGGGAATGAAAAATATTGAAGTTAGGCCTCATTTAGATATAAGCCTCATACAGCTAAAGCATTTCCTTCACCATATTAAGCTCCAGTTTCATATTAGTGTTGGTATGTTTAGGCTACTTATAAGAATTACTGCAAAGAGAGTTTGATTTAAAAAATCTCCATGACTTTTTCTTCTGTAGCTCTTGGCATACTTGCCTTTAATACTTGCCCTCAGGTTCATTCTAGGTTTTAAAACACAAAGATGATACAGATCGATAGCACTAATATATATGTTTGAATACATGCATATGCTAACTTTGGTGCCATTCATATATATTGGACTGACCTCCTTAATTCTCACTCCACATCTGAAGAATACAGACAGCAATTTTCTTGATCCTTTTAGATGTTGATGTCTTTTACTATTTAGGTCATCACTTTATTCAAATAGAGAATTCAAAGACTGCCTGGGAAATAACTTCTTGTTAGGTGTCCGAACAGTTTAGAAGGAAAATGAATGCAAATAATCAATACACCAGGAATGTCAAAAAGAGCCATCACTGTTTGTTGCATGTTCACAGCAAAAATGTTTTAATATCAAAATATCTTGAAATTCTGAGATGCTTTTATGTACATCTGTGATAAAATTGTTCATGATTTTATATTTGGTTAAATGATCTTGGCATGAGAATGGAAATTGGGAATACTAATACTTTTTTTTAAATGCTTAAAATATTTTTTTTTAAAGCCTTTGAAGGATGGAGACCTTCTAAGCATTGTTTTGATGTACTTGGAAAACATTACTTCCTAGCCTTATATTGCTGGTGCATTTATGGCAGTAACTTTCTTAATGCTGTCGTTTTTTTCCCCTTTACTTTTTATGTCTGTAAAATAAAGTCTGTGAAAAAGATTTTCATCAGCTCTCCAGGATGAAATCCTTCTAACTGAGAATGTTGAGAACTGGAGTTTTAAGTTCAAATGGGTGCTATAATTGAAACCTTCCACATTTTAAAAAAATATGGAATCCAGATGCTCTTGACATTACAAGTATTATTGATAGATTTTGACCCTTTCTCTGTCATTTGAAGACGTCGTTTCCTCCAGCTCAAAATATGTCTGGTGAAAAGGTGATGATTGTGCCAAACCCTACTAAAACTAAATAAAAACAAATCTATGGTAGCATGATTTTTGAATGATTTTCCGTTAGAGTTAACATGGAATCTCTGTATTAATGTATTGGGAAGTGACACTGTTAAATGAAAGATGGCAGATAAATAAATTGCAGGATCCAATGTGAGTTGGTCATTGGAACCAGAGGTTTAGTCTTCTGAACTTTTGGACTCATGCAGGAGCTTATCCTCAGGGAACTTCTCTCTAGTAGAGTGTGGATTGTTGGGCATACTTGTTAAGTGAATCTGGCTTATTCATTGACTTTGCTTGTCAGAAGATCACAAAAGATGATTACATGACCCTAGGACACTGCTACCATCATAAATATGAGTCAATTGCCAAGCGTCTGAATTTTGATCACATGTTCAAGGGGATGCTGCAACCATTGTAAGAGTGATAAGTCACTTTTTTCAGTGCCATTGTAACTTCAGATGGTTATTAAATGAACTGTTGTAAGTTGAGAGTTACCTGTAACAGAGATAGTCATTCTAGTCTAACCCCCTGCTCAAGCAGGAGACCATATACTCATTTCAGACAAATTGTTGTCCAGTTTCTTCTTTAAAATCTTCAATGATTTAGGACCCACAACTTCTGAAGGCAAGCCGTTCCACTGATTAATTGTGCTAACTCAGAAAATTTCCCCCTGTTTCTAGGTTGGTTCTCTCCTTGATTAATTTCCATCCATTGCTTCTTGTTCTGACTTCAGGTGCTTTGGAGAATAGATTGACCACCTCTTTGTGGCAGCCCCTTAAATATTGGAATTGCTATCATGTCACCTTTGTCCTTTTTTCATTAAACTAAACATAACCAATTCCTGCATCCATTCTTCATATGTTTTAGCCTCTGGTCCACTAATCATCTTTGTTGCTTTTCTCTGCACTCTTTCTAGAGTCTCAACAAATATTATGATCATGTTGACAGTTGTGTATAAAACAGAATAGCAATGGGATCTTTAGTACACTCTGAGTTTGGTTGTTTTCTTGCAGATGTTTCATTACCCAACTAGGTAATATCATTGATGCTATAAGAATAATAAAGAATATAAAGAATTGCATTCAGCATAATTAACTGATCCTTTGTTATCCTTCCTCTATTGCACTTCTGCTTAATTTAAAAAATCTTAGCACTTTAAAATTGTCATCATTTCTGCAGAATTTTTTTCAGAATGTTTTGTAAGATTTGTTAAGAATCAGATCATGTGTACACTTCTATAGAAAACTCTGCTTATGGTCTAATTGTACAAACTCTGTACTAGATAGTGCTGTGAGATGACAGATCTCTCTCTATGGCTCAGAAAATTAAACTTTTATCTGGGACAGCATAATCTATGATTTTGTTCTTTGGCAGCACATTGCCAGTTGAATATTGCTTAGAGTTTTATTGTCCTTATTACGTTTTTCTTTCTCCTATGTTTGCTTTTGTTTGCCACAAAGACCTCCTGGAGAGATTAGCTAATAAAATTGGGTGGCCAGCCAGTTAGATAGGTAGGCCAGCCAACTGGCAGGGAATATAGACTGTATTTACATTGTTATCAGGAAACCTCAGTTGAAATTAATTGGGAATCATCATTTGTATGAAAAAAGCATTTTTCTTGCTTATCATGACACAAATGCATATTTTTTTAGCATTCAGGAAGAGATATAGACTACATTTTTAGAACATATATAACATTTAAAGCAATTATGTTTTTAGATCAGTTCAATTAATTAGCCTGCGATGTCATTAGGTGCTGAACCATCTTCAGTTGATTTAATTGTAGTGAACATTCGAAGGTATTTTTGTCATTATTTGGTACATGCCAAGAGAATAAGCAATATTTCAAAATGTTGTTCATTGCCTTTTCGTTTTGTCCTTGCTCTTTTAGTGAGTAATTATTCATCATATTTATGTAGTTACTCATCTGACAAAATGTGATTTGCACTCACACAATAAAAAATATAAAAGCAATCAATAAAATAATTATTACAATTTTTAAAAGTCAAGGAGTGAGTCACAGATATTAACAACAGCAAGACCAGCTCAGCAAATCACCATTCCCTTGGGGCCACTGACCCTAATGGCACAGCTAAATCTTGGGGAACTTGTGAAAAGTTAACAGGGATGAAGCCAGTCTAACCTCAGGGGAATGATGTTCCATAAGGTAGGTGCCATGCAAGAGCAGCCCCATGTCCAGCATCCTACCAGATGTAGTTGTTTAATAGATAGGACTTGCAGTGTCTGATGGGAACTATTTAATTGGGAAGCAGTCCCTCAAATAACCAAAGCCCATGCCATTTAAGAGCTTTAAAGTTGAAAACCAGCACTTTGAATTGGACCCGGAAGAAAACTGGTAACCAAATGCAGCTAACAGAGCAAAGACGTAACAAAACATATTCCATTCCATGGGCACACATAAGTTCACAAGTCACTGCATTCCGTACTAGCTGAAGCTTTTGGATATTCTTCAAGGGGAGCCCCAAGAAAACACATTGCTATAATCCATTTGGGAGGTTACCAGGGCATGAGTGACTGAACAGAACCTCCTGATCTAGGAACAAGAAGCAACTGGTGCACAACATGAAGCTGTGTGAACATGCTATTAGCCATGACTGCCACCTGCTCTTTGAGTAGGAGTTGAATCTAGAAGAACCCCCAAGTTATTAGATCTCTTAATTGAACCTTAATTCTGTCTCATTAGCAGAGTGGATTGGAAAAAAAATCAGATATGTTAAAGCATTTCTAATATATATTTTTCACTAAGTTTAAAAAAATTAAAATTAGATTATGAAATGACCTTTAAGAAATATTGTGAAAATAATTAACATATTTTTTATCTTCTGAAACCCACCCCCCCTCCATGTAATGATGAAATATTACAAAAATATAAAATCATTACAGATCATTTGCTTAGATCATGTATAGCTTGAAAATGTTTTTCTACTTTCTGGAGACTTGTTTTCACAAGAGAAAGGATGATGGATTGTGTTTTCCTCTTTTGTAGATGTTTGCTTGACTAACCTACAGATGAGGGTGGAGTTGGTAATTGTACATTTATAGTTGCAGAGTACTCTGAAAGCTACAAAGAGAGAACATAAAATGAACTCTTACAGACTCCATTATTGAAGACAATTTTGAGCTTGATATTAAAATATTCCAAGAATTGTACTGATTTATGGCAGCACACAAATATACATGAATAAATTAAAAATATCACCATGTTTCTCAGAAAATAAGACCGAGTCTTATTTTCTTTTAGACTTGAAAATAAGTACTTGGGTTATTTTCGAGGAGGGTCTTACTTTTTTTGAGGTGCAGCAGGCTAGCTGGACGTGCTGTGGATACACCGTCACTGCCCGGGAGGAGAATAACGCACCGGAGCCCAAATACTGGGCCTTGCCAGACTCAAAAGCCAGGGATCCTGCAGGCATCCCGGGCACATAAAGGCCGCAAAAATCCCCAGGCTGTTTGCAGCTCAAACGAGCCGTGAGCAGGAACGGAGGCACCGCCTTGAGGTTTGTCATACCGGCGCAGCCTCTTGGAGCAGGACCTTGCAAGACTTGTTGTGGCGTTGCACTCATGAATGGCAGCACCTCTGTGAGCTTCATCATACTGGTGCAGCTGGCATCTTGCCGTGAGCGGTTACGCCGGTGTGTCCAAACGAGCCTTTTTCACGAACGGCAGGAAAATGGGGAGGGGAATTTTCCTTCCTGTCATCCATTCCTCAAGCTCCTTCTCCCTCCCCATTTTCCTGCCTTGCACAAAAACAGCTTCACTCCGAGCCTTCAGCATATCCCAGGATCCTGCAAGCCCCCCCCATGCCCGTGCCGCCACTCGTGTTGGCCATGCCCATCCCCCGGGCTTATTTTCAGGGTAGGGGTAATATTAGGGCCACCCCTCAAAAATTAGGATTGGATTTATTATTGGGGTGGGTCGTGTTTTCAAAGAAACACGGTAATCCCAGATTTTGCTATAGTAGTACTAATGTAACATAATTTTATTACATGTATAGTCTTGCTAATCTTACACATTGGTAAATAAATCTACCAAAAGACACTTAAATTTTGTATGCCATTGTAATTTATAAGGAAATCAAGATATAGGCAATCTTTTTCATCATAGGGTCTGCAGTTAAAAAAGAAAATCAATCTGGCAGTTGAAGAGAGATTTTGTCTGTTGTGCTGGGGGAAATGTTGCATTCTTTGGGATTAGTTTAAGGTTGTATGTGTGTATACACACATATATGAATATAATACACACACAAAGAAATAACCAGTAGAGTGGTGATCACTGGAGTAGGAGCAGAGAGACTAGGAGCAGGAAGACTGTAATTGCAGAAGCTGATTGGATGCGTGATTTGTGGCCTGTTCTCAGTCTAGACTGGAAAGTTTTAAAAAATATCCGGTTATGAAATGACACAGATCCACCTTGGTAAGCTACAGTCTATAATCATCATCAGGATATTTCCGTCCTATAATGGACTGATTCGAGCTGATGATTTATTCACATATGTGTTCATGTGTATAGCAATCACAAGCTATTCTGAGGGTTTCAGACTATAAATTGCCTAATCTGCCGTAAAACAAAACATTAGGTAGTCAAGAATACTAAAATATTTATTCATTATTTATTAATCAAGTTTGTATAGCTGTTCACCTTGCCAAAAGGAAATATTTTAAGTTTTAACTGGAATTTAAGCAAGCATATTCCCTCAGACACAGAAGGAGGTTTATGTGACAGTTTATGACAATAATTTGAAGCTCCTTATGTATTGATCAGAAAGAAAAACAAAACAAAACGTGCCTGTGCAAGCTTCAACCTTTGACTGTAGAAAACAGTCTTCTTAAAAAATGGTGAAACACATAATGGTTAAAGAACCATTTGGTATAAGTTTAATTTTCACCATTGTATTCTGTGTAGGCACCTTCTGTATGATATTAAATTAAAGTCATTGAAGGGATTTAAATAGTAATTACCTCACTGAAGGTACTCAGTGCTGAGATTTGTTTTTTCTCATCTTGCCCAACTGTTCCAATATGTTGCTAAGGAAAATGGATACTCTGAGTGTCTGATGTATGGATATATGGATAATGTACAATCAATGTAATATAATTAATATAATATATATAATCATAGTGATAATGCTTGGGTCACATCACTAGAGTGTTGGAACAAATGTTTGATGATCGATGATAAAATGTTCCTGTGAAGAAAGAATTTTATATATAATACATACAAACTGGACTTTTCTCTCTAATACCTAGTTTTATGTAGGATTTTCTCTCCCTTGTTTGGTGGGAAGCCTGAATTAGGAGTCTACATGCATATTCTAGATTTGCAGATCATTAAGCTGGTCCTTACGAGCTTGAAGATACTGTGTTCTATCATATATAGTTAATAAAAGTTTTCAAGTAATAAATCAGTTATGCCTAAAATAATCTAAATGAATTTAGAATTAATGTCAGCTAATCAACTCTGGTACACAGTTTTCCATTATGAAGGTCAATATGCTTCAACTAAAATGACTTTTCTGGTACATTTATATACAAATATATTTGCATACGTAGATGGTTAATCCCCCTCCCCCCCTCTTTTGGTAAAATGTATGTAGTTGTTTTTATATTGTATAATGTTGCTGATATAACTGTACAGTTATGCCCTTGTAGTCTTCAGGAGTGTATCAAAGCTTGAATGTTTAAATGTTGTACCTACTCAGTTGCCAAAAAAGGAATAACTTGTCCAATTTTTTAGTCAAGCATAAACCGATGCCACATTAAGAAACGTTTTTAGGAAATGTTTAGTTTTTTTCTCTTTCTCTTCTTGATTCAAAGGATCAAGGATACAGATAGTTCTTGACTTACAACCATTTGTTTAGTGACCATTCAAAGTTACAAAGGCACTGAAAAAGTGACTTAAACCGTTTTTCACATTCACAACCACATCTCCATGGTCACATGATCAAATTTTGGACACTTGGCAACTGAGATGCATTTATTTATAATGATTACAGATTCCCAGGGTCACATAATCACCTTTTACGACAATTAACTTAAGAACTGCAGTGATTCACTTAACAACTGTGGCAAGAAAGATCATAAAATGGGGCAAAATTCACTTAACAATTGTCTTGCTTTACAATAGAAATTTTGGACTCTGTCGTGGTTGTAAATCAAGGACTACCATGATTTCTGTGATCAGGACTTATTACCTTCACTGCACCTGCATCTTATAATTTCAGTAATGTAGAATGAATGTATTAAAATCTAATTCTTTTATTTTAATGTTTATAAAACATTTATAGAACAACCCTGAAACATTACTTGTTATGAATTCATCTGACATAAGAATTAGTTTGCTTGTCGATTTTACTAGCCTTTTGTTAATAATGTGTAGGAAAATATTCCCATAGTACATTCATAGATCACTTTATTAACACTACCATTCTTAGCATGTCTGAAAGAAAGCCTTATTTTGATTTAGCTAGCATGCTAAAAATTGAGCTACATTGTATTTAATTTGGCAGATTTAGTATTCCAGTGCAGATTGTTTGCAAGATTTTTGTAGAAATGTAAAGGAAACTTAATGCTTCATGCTTGTCAAGTTATTAGCATAGGTTGTTCATATAAAAAAATTAAACGTTTCTACTAATGATAATCAATTTACTAAACCAATTTCTTAAAAGGTTCTAGAACTGTTTTTGATAAGCTCAAGGATTTATACTTAATAAATGATTTCATAATCCTATTCTAGTATACTGATACTTTTTCCATTTTTAAAATATGCATTTCTTATTTAAATGTAGCATGTTCACTTTAGAATATAGTAAAACATTAGCTATATTTACATTTTCCTTGCTCATTTGCTTCCTATTAAAAACAGTTTTTCCGTTGAAGTGCTTTTCTTGTCTCTACTTTTCTATTTACAAAGAAAATGTTATATTGCTATTTATCTGTAGATATAACATACACCTTCAATTTCCAGTATGGTAATAATAGCCCAATTATTGTCAGTAGATTCACTGTTTATTTGTTTCAAGTGTGTATCTTAAGAGTTAACAGTTTCTTTAAAAAGATTTAAGACTAGACATATTTTATTTCTACTATTTTTAGATACGTTAAACATACTATTATAAGTCAAAAACAGCTTTTTAATTAGTGAATACATCAAATAACTACTACACAATTGTATTGATAGCTGGGGATGAGAATTCTTTTATCAAGAATTTCCTGAAATAATTACAATCCTAATAAATATATATGAAGTACCAAAGAATGCAAACATAATAACTTCTGACCCACTGGCATTTTTTTTCTCAAAAAGCTTTGAATATGGTGTATGCTCAGTGATAATTAAAAAAATGTCTTTTAATACAGATCTCCTTCCTAACATTAGTTTTTTACCTACTAGGTGGGGGGAACTATACGTCATAGGCTACAAATAATGATGATGATTTAACCAAAAAAAATATATTTTAAAATGCTATTTAAGCACAGCATTAAAAGGAGGTCATTCTAATCTCTGAAGTACTAAGGAGAAATGAACAACACTTGAAAGAATTAATTTTTAAGAACAATATTGACTTCAAATTAATTGGGTTTCACTTAAGTAACTTTTTTATGACTGAAAATTAAAAGGAATATTAATACAAAATATTAGTAAACAGTAGCATATTAAACATGTATGTCAGTAAATAAAATATTCTAGGTAATATAAATCATAATTATTTAGAATTAAACTGAACAAACTATAATTAAAAATATTGGTTATAATTTCTGGATTTAAGTGGGTTTAATCCTACTGAAATTTCCAATTCTTTTCCCCATCTCCCTATTTATAATAAGTAAAAAAAAAAGAGAGTACAGGAAAGAGGAGTTGCAGATGTCTCTAGCTAGTATTGAAGAGTAGACATTTGCATTATAGGATATTTTTACCAACGTATCTTGAATTTTTTTAATAATTCTTGAGAAGGTTTATTTTTATTTATTTATTTTTACATTTATATACCGCCCCATTCCGAAGACTCGGGGCGGTTTACAGCTTATAAGC
>JANHFL010002874.1:48883-72557 GCA_032468155.1 Oxyrhabdium leporinum | reverse complement strand
GTGGGATTTGAACCGCTAGATTGAATCAGCAGAAGTGGCCTGCAGTTCAACACTCTAACCACTGCGCCACCTAGGTCAGCTTCAGGAAGCTTCAACTATCAAACTATTCATGTATGCATTAGTAACAATAATATTTTTTGTATTCAGATGTTTAATAGTGACTTAACTGCAAAATACTAGATGTAGTATAACTATGGTTTTCGTTCTTCCTGTGTAAATTTGTGATAAAGATACAGCAGTGTTTTGGGCTGGGTATTGGTACAAATCTTAATTGAAGACATCTTAAGTAATTCAATTTCCTCCTGTCAAAGAAGAAGTGTTAAGGACAAGTTATACATGGATATGTAAACTGAATCAGAAATCATTCTGCAGTGCTAATTTGATCTCCTTTTCTAGTCCGTTTGGTCTGTACTTTTGAAATATAATGAGTGGAATTACATAACTCAGGTTCATATTGAATATGTTGAACACAGACTTATTGAATCAGTCCCAGAATCTATGGTTAAAATATAATAATGTTTTGTTTTATGAAGGACACAATAAAGCACATTGTTTAGGTTCTATAAATGAAATATTTTGATAGTCACTGGCTAGCTACATGACTCTTGAATATTTGAGGTTTGTCTCTTGATTGTCCCCTGAGAATACCTATGGGATTTCCCCAAAAGAAGGCACACTGCCTTAAGACGTAGACATTCCATTACTTTGATTACTGTTAAAAAGTATTTTTCCTATAACTATGGCAAATCCATTTTAAATACAATACTATCTAATCAAGTGATTGTTGCCACATCTGATGGGGTATTTTCTAAATTGTATATTTGAGAGAAGTTCAAAGATTACAAATCAAATTGTTGGAAGTTTCCTGTTATCATTAAAATACCCACTAAATTTGTCTTCCTTAAAAAGTAGACTTGCAGCAGCTTTGCAGATTAGTATGATAATGCATTTGGTCTTCCACTTTAGAGATTGTTAATTCTTTCTTTAAAATATTAGAATGTCCTTCTCTCTTCATTCTTTTAGACAAAGCAGGCTGTTCTTACTTTCAGTATTTAGTACCTTTCTTTCTTTTTTTTTGTAAAGGTAGATTTGGAAGGGTTTTATAGCTGTAATTCTGATAAAGGATTCTATAATCTTGCTTGTATCTTCTTTATGTAAGGAACTGTTAAATACCCCTACCATTCAGCAAAGCAGGCAAATTTATCAATAAGTAAGGCTGCTTTCATATAAAAGATGTGATTTTTTTTCCTTGCTAGTAATGGAAGATTCATTCTTTTGTTTAACCATTGAGTTTCTGCCCAGATTTAGTAGGGAAACATTTAGTTTTTTCTCCACTAGACATTTAAATAATTCTATATTCTACAGCTGCTCAACACTGAAGCTTCATCTTTATCATCGTCCCATTCTCTTGATAGAAAAACAGTTGTAAATGCTTAGAGAGCCACCATCTTTCACTAAAAACAGCATCTGTTTCTAACTTCAGCTTTTTATTTTCTATCTTTCATTTTCTTTTTTCTTTTTTTGTTGATAAATCTCCCAGACAACAACAGTTCTGTAGAGAGTTTAAATATGAAGGAATGGCAGGACGGGCTAAGGGCACTTCTACCGAACATTAACATCAACTTTGGTGGACTGCCCAATGCTACTTCCCCCTCCAACGCCAACCACAGTGTACCAACGTCCAACACTGCCACAACCGACAGCCTGAATTGGGACAGCCCTGGGAGCTGGATGGACCCCGCAATCATCACAGGTAACAATTTCTCGCTCATTCAGCTCCATTGACAATGATCAAGTGCATATTTGGCACAAATTAATCAATACACCTTTTTTGGAAAAAAATGCGGTGGTCTCTTCCAGCTTCCATCTACCAACTTTCAAGAGGCCCAGAAATCTTTAGAACAAATGAACATTAATACCCCACAGTCTTTTCTTTTGCATGCCTGGCGTCTTTCTTAGCATATTTGAGGTTTCTCTCGGTTTCCACATCAACATGATGGCATGCTTTTCTGTGCAATATAGTTCCTATGCTACTGGATTTTAACTGGATTTTTTTTTCATTAAAAAGGGACATACTCCACTGTTTATAAAGCTCTCTTTATAAGGCTGTTTTCCTTGTAATGGTTAATTATGATTTGGAAAAGTAGAAAAGGAAGTAATTGTATGTTATTACAGAAAAATGTCAGGGCAGTGTGAAAAACCATCTTAAGGGACAAATGCTCCCCAGGAAAACTCAGCTTCAATTGTGTTTGAAAAACTGTATTCATAGTCATTTCATTTCTGCAAGCTAACAATTATTTTTCTGATCTTGCTACTGGTTAAATTGCACTGTCCTATTTCAAATATGTAGTTCTTGCTTGCTTTGAGTAACCTATGTCTCCTTCTGTGTTTCTTTTCTTCCTAGGTATCCCAGCCTCCACTGGAAACAGTTTAGACTCTCTTCAAGACGACAATCCACCACATTGGCTAAAGTCTCTTCAGGCTCTCACAGAGATGGATGGCCCCAGTGCTGCCCCAACACAGACCCCCCACAGTAACCCCTTCAGTACACAGATTCCATTGCACAGAGCCAGTTGGAACCCCTATTCCCCTCCTTCAAACCCTGCCAGTTTCCACTCTCCTCCCCCAGGCTTTCAGACCGCTTTCAGACCCCCCAGTAAACCCCCCACAGATTTACTACAGAGCTCAGCGTTGGATCGTCATTAGGAAAAGTGCAAAAACATTAGAAATGCAGGAATTGCTGCTCCCAGACTTCCTGTACCCACCTATGGCCCCTCTTTCATATTTTTCTTTCTGAAGAATCTGGTTCCTGGTCAAAAATCTTTCCCAACCAGCTTCCAAATGCAATGCAATCACAGGGTCATAACTATTATCTTTTTTTCTTAAGTTTTGCTGAGTCGGTGTTTGAAGTACACTGTTTAAAAACTATTTCTTTAAACACACTAAGAGAGAGAAATCAAAGTGCATAATATTTTCATGAATCTTTTGCACATAATTATTTTAGCGTAGCAGAAAAATGTCATGTTGACAATAGAAGAAAATAATACAAAATTCAGAATCCAGTGCAGAAATATATTGGGGAAAAGCAGTAGCCTAACATTCATGTTGCATTCTGTGAGTTGATTATACAGAGAAATACCTTTTTTTTTTCTCTTTCTTTCTCTTGAAAGGGTGGGACAGTTTTGTCAGAAAAGTTTTGGCATAAAGTAGGTGAAAGACAATTTGCCTGTAGAAATAACTGACATGTTGGTAAGAAATGATTTAACAGGGAATTTTTAAAAGTTTTGGCTTTAGATTTCAAATAAATATAATGTTTTAAAAATATCACAGATTTAATACCTTGCATATACATAATATAATTATAAGCAGCTGAAACACGAGTGATATTCACTTCAATCTTTCTATCTTCTTGTCAGTCTCTCTTTTTTTAAAAAAAAAAAATCACCTGATTAAGACACTCTGAGATAGCACTGCATTGGGGCCACAAGTTCATCATCAGGAGCGCAACCTTTGACAACCTCTGCCTGCAGCTTTTACTTAACCTTGTAGTTTCTGGACGTTTGTGCAGTATTGAAAGACAGGGGGGAAAAAAACATAAAATTAAACATGGTTATAACCTGACGCTAAAACTAAAAACAAGGAAATGTACCTCTTTCTTCAGAATTAAAACTAAAATCTTAAATAAAACAGAAAACTTGATGACAACCTTTTGTGAACTCTCTTTTTTTTTTCTGTTTTATGGATGTCAATTTCTATGATAAGATTTCCAAAAAAAATTCTTGAGGCTATGAATTCCCCATGGAGCATTTGATGTCCTTAACACCATTATTTATATTTTTATGTCATGTCTCATTTTTATTTTCTTAAATAAATGTTATGCCACCCTCCCTGACAATTCTTTCTCCTCTGCTTTTAAAGTCAAGAATTTTTAATTTAAACAGGCCAGACTGTCTTATTAGATTATAACTGGTATTTTGTAGAATATTCCTAATAGTCATACCTTATTGGAATTTGTAGCTTCATTTTAAACATCGCGTTTTAACTTAATACATTTAAATATCATATTTACTACCTCAGTGTTTCTCTGGCTGGAGAATTCTGGGAGTTGAAGTCCATCTCTCTTAAAGTGGCCAAGGTTGAGAAACACTGCACTATCTTAATCAGATTTCATATTTTAGAAATGAACATGATTCAGTGTATTAAGAAAACATTTTATCCACGGAAGGAGTTTTGCAAGCTGAAAACTATATTTGTGTTTCTTATCAACTTCACACAAATACAGAAGTCACAGAAATATAAAGAAAGCAAGAAATTTGCATCCAAAATTTACATTTCCACACTTCAGAGAACAAATACGATATTTGCCTTTTTTTCCCCTGCTATATATGAGTGTGTACTGTTCCCTATTGTAGATAATCAAGTTGAATTGTAAAGGCTTGCCTCAGATATATTTTCAGTCTGATAAATCTATGCAATACCATCCTAGGAACAACTTGTATCTGAACTATCTTATCTTTCCAGCTTCATGTACTTCATGAACTCTAATTTTAACAAAGCTATCAATTTCTGAAACCAGTTTTCTGTGACATCCAAATTAGCAAATGTTGATTTTAAAGAATTGGTCAGAATATAAAGTTGGGAGCATAGCAGTAGGTTGGAAGCTATTGTTACTGGCTGTTAGCTAGAAATTGGAAATGTTTCAATCCTTCCTCCATGAAGCTGTTAGTGGGACTTTTTAGTTCTGAAGAAGTACTAGAATAGCATATATGGAAACATAATTTAATCCTAGACTAGATTAGGCTTCCTAGGCTAAATAAACCATAGTTCAAATCACTTGAAGATCTTCCCACATAGGCAGTTATACAATAGCATATTGTTGAGTTGATTCTGAAACTTAATAAAATTTGGCAGCACATGGAGTATTGGCCATACAGGTAGTCCTTGACTTACAATGATTTGTTTAGTGACAGTTTATAGTTACAACAGCACTGAAAAAAGTGACCTGTGACCATTTTTACACAATCCTTGCAACATTCCCTTGTTCAGGTAATCAACATTCAGGCGCTTGGCAACTGACTCATATTTATGATATTTGCAGTGTCCCAGGGTCATGAGACCACCGGAGAAATAAAGTCAATGGGGAAGCCAGATTCACTTTTTTGTTACTAACTTAACAACTGCAGTGATTCACTTAACAACTGTGGCAAGAAACGTCATAAAATGGGGCAAAACTCAACCATCTCATTTAGTAACAGAAATTTTGGATTCAATTGTGATCGTAGGTTGAGGACTACCTGTATATTCTGTATCAGAATATTCAATAAAAAACCTTCAAGGTGAAAACCATTATTGCTCAGAATAAAAATTTGGACTGGCCCAATGAAGAGGTGACTTACTATTTTGTGCCACTGCAGGAAACCTGAACAAATGTATAGTACAATTTTATAGGTTTCATGTTGATGTATTTACTGCACAGAGTCTAAATAGCTTATGTTGGTGCACTTAGGCTTGTAAGTAACAAAACCTGTGAGTTAGTGGCATTGCTTCTTTTAAACCTACAGATGTCACTCACCTTCAGTTCTAGCATTCCATAAATTGTTGATGTTTTTCTTTTGGATTGTAAAGAGCAATTCATTGCTAATTTTTCATAATTAAACAATAAGATGCTGAGTATAGCATTCTTATTAAAAAAAATTAAGTTGGAGCTTTGTTAGCCAAGATAGATGGGGACTTATGTGTAACTCAAGACACTTCTACTTTGTGTCTTATTACTGTTGAAATCTCATACCCTGTTGCAATTTGAGCTTTTTTCAAGGCTTCTGTTAGATTGACATGTCCTGATTAAAGAATATTGGATGTCCCAGTAAAGATGCCCTCTATCAAAGTTGCATATTTTTCCCCAAAATTGAAGTGTAGCTTTGTGAATTTGTGTACATGTGTGTACCTTCAAGTGAACTTGGCTCCTGGTGACTACCTGGACTAGCCCCTGCAGTTTTCTCAAGATTTTTGGAAATGGTTTGCCATTGCCTCCTTCCTAGGGCTGTGAAAGAGTGACTGCCCTAAGGTGACCATCTGGCTTTATGCCTAAGAACTCAACAATTTCCCAGCTTCTTTTCTGGTGCCTTAACTGTAACACCAAACTGGTTCTTTAATATGTAAATACTTATATTACCTATTATAAAGTCTTCTGGAAGAAAATAAGTGACATTTATTTATTTAATATTTTCTAGCAGCACCTGTCTTGTTGAGTTTTCCATGTGAAGGGAACAATATATTTGAAATATGCTGCTTTATTTTTTTTAAAATGGAATTCTTCAGTCTCCTTGTATCTGAGTCCTTATGTGACATTTCTATTCTTAATTTTTTTAGTATTAAACAAAAAGGTTAATTTTTCTTTCCCAAAGTGTTAACATTTTATCAAGCGCCTATTGAGGGAGTTAGAAATTTTTGAAAAATTTAAATTGTATCATTTTAACTGCCTCAGTTCAACCAAACTATTTAAATCTTTCTTATTCCTGATTTTCATTTCTTTTTTTATCTTCTGATACATTGAGATGAAATTATTATTAAACAGTTTCTTAATGTTTTTGATTATATTAATCATAATATAATGTATAAATAATGGATATTATAATTATATTAATTCCTAAATCCAAACCCGCTACTATATTTAAATTATTAGCTATCCTTGTACTTTAGGAAAAGTTTGGAAGAATTTTCTGGAAGAATTCAATTGTGATTTTAAGAATTTGCCCTGATATTTCTACAAGATTTTCAAATTCTATCCTAATATATTTACTTGTATTACTATAACTCCAATTTATCTCTTTAATTTCTTTATTGCTATAAAAACTATTACTATAGTTCTATAACAAGAATTAATAATTGCTAGGATAATTGTTAGCCGTGCTTGGTAGTTCTTGAAATTACTTCTGATTCATATTTCTTAATTCTTTATTGCGCATTGATTATATTATAAATCTGATCTGTTCTGTTGAAAAAGTAATTGCCAGACTTAAAGTTTGTTTTAAAAATAGTGCTTTCTGTACAGTCAATTGCTTTAAATATCTAATGAACATACTGATGGAGAAACATTAATTTTCAAGAGTGAATAATTAACAATTTTCTGATGGGGCTAGATATATTTCTTTTTGGAATGAAATCTGATTGATTAGGCTGCATAATTTCTCCCATAATTAAATTGAGAAATTTGACTAGTAGTTTGGTATATTATTTATGATAAATATGGAGAGAGATAAGTCTGTAAGAAGACAATTCCAATGAAGCGTGTGATTTAGGAATTAAAGGTATTTTAGAATTGCATTAGCGTGAGAGAAAATTTTTTACCTTAATGACAAAAATACTCATTTAATAATATTTTTAAATGCCTCATAGATCTCATCTGTTAGAACCTGGGAATTTTCTACTTTCAATATTTTTTTAAAAAACTGTAAACTTCTAAGTTCATAGCACCAGAAAATTTAGGTTCTCTAAATACTTACATTTTCTGTCACAAGGTTTTTAGAAGTATTAGTTTGCAAACTACAGTTGCCTTCAGTGAGTTGAATGGCATATAATACAATAAACTTTTAAATAAGATTTTTATTATTGATGATGTGACCATAAGTATCATTTATTGCCTTTATATAGCACTTACCTTTATCTTTTGGAAGCTTATTTTCCAATAAACTTGAGTTTTTATTGTCAAATACATAGTATTTTTGATTTAAAAATCAAAAAATGAGCTAATAATTATTCCAGTTTCTAAATATGAAGCCTTTTCTTCTTCTTAATGCTTAGGTGTATATATTAATTAAGTCTGAATTTTATCCACATATATTTAAATTTTGAAGATAACACCAGAAGACCCAATTCTATTTAGTGGTTAGGGCACCAGGCTGGAATGTGGGAGACCATGAGTTCTAGTCCCACCTTAGCCATGAAAGCCAGTTGGGTGACTTTGGGCCAGTCATTCTCCTCACAGGATTGTAGGGAAAATAACAGGAGGAAGGTGTGTTGTATATGTTCGCTGCCTTGAATTATTTGTAAAAATAATGCGGACAGGATACAAATAAATTCATTATGTTGATTTCTTTTTATTCTACTCATTTACATTGTATTTTCACCTCTTATGTATTGGATTATCTCTATTTGGATTAATTTATTCAAAAAATAATTAAGCCCCAAATATAGTCTATCCTCAAATGGGATAGGTATCTCTTTGAATAATATGTAAAGCCCTTTGTGAGTGGATGCTTTGTGCTAGAGATATCGGTACGTTCATGCAGTTATATCAAATTCTGCAAATCTTTAGATGCTAAAAATTATCTTCTATTTTCCTTATTTGTTCTATCAACTGTTGCACTTGCATCAATATTTAAATTAGTCTATAGAACCAAATTGTAGCCAAATTTATTTAAGTCTTTCATAATTTTTTGTATAAACTTGATTGACTCTGTATGTAGGTAGAGATCAAATTATAATTTTACTATCAAATTTCCCTATAATAAAAATAAATCTTTCCTTTATGTTTTTAAATATTTTCTATATAATGTCTACATTGGCATAAAATGAGATGGTTATCTTTGTTGACTTGGTTCTAAAATCTTTAATTTTTTTCTGATGTATATATTTTCTGTAACCTATAGATTGAAGGATGTTAAATATTAACTGATTCTAGTTCTTTAATTGGATCACCTAGCCTCCAACATTTAAAGAACCTATCCTTTTCTTGCTTACTATTCTTACAAAACCAATTTATGATCAGTAAAACCTTTATCATCTTACGAAGCAAAGATTAAATTTGTGAGGTTATTATGAATTTTCATACTAATTATCCTTTTTGCTCCCATACTGTTTTCCCTCATGCATCCATGTTCTCTTCTTTATTTGCTCCCCCCACCCTCATTTTCCCAGCCTGTTAGATTTTCTAAGTAGTCTAATTTAGGGAATTGTTCAATTTCATCTCCTCCCTTTCCAGCTAGCCTTGTCTTTACCTCAACTTTTAAACAATTCTCTGTATTTTGTCTTTCTTCCTAACTAATATGAAACAATATCAAACATGTAAACTATAACCAGCAACTGTTTTATGAGTCCAAATGCTGAAAGACCCTATTGTCAAATCTTTTATAGAGTTATAAGAGTTTCTTAAATATTGAAGATTATTCTGTATTTTCTATGAAGGCATTTGAAAACTGTTCATTTCTGGAATGTATAAATAATATCTATTCCTTGGGGTTGAAGTATTAGCTTGAGAAGAAACCTTTATTTATACCTTCTTCCCCTTAATAATTATTTTATCAGAGATTTGAAGCTTATTCTACGGTAAGACTAATGTTATAGAAAATTAACATTTTATCCCTGTTCCAATTTATCTCTTAAGTCTACAAAATTTCTGTGGATTTTTTCTTTCACCTGATCATTTAAATTTTTATTAATATATGTCTTGGTTTTTTGGATTTTGTTGAATTTAGGAGCAAATCTTCAAATCTGGAAACTTTTTGAGATAAATTAGCTATTTGCTGTATTTTCCCTAATTCCTCTAACTTTGAAATTATCTATCCTGTCCCAGTCCTGTGGATCAGCTAAATACATTTTAATGTCATTAATATATTTGTGAATTTTTCCAATATCAAGCTCATTTTTACAGCAAGTTCACATGCTTTTTTTTTACAATCTGAGTGCTTTCTTAAACTTGAAAAGACAATGCTTAATTGTTTATTAATTTATTCAAACATACCTGCCAAGGTATGTTTCAATTCAATTTAGTGGTTGATTTATCCAGATCCTCCATTAGTTCTTTAGTTTCTTAAGTAGATTTCCTGTTGAGACAACCTCCAGGTTTTTTAAGAGTAGCAATCAGGTTTTGCATCTTTCAAAGGGGCAATTGCCTTCACCGTCTGTTCACTGACTGAATTGTTGTCTCAGCCATCTTGACTCATTCATGTATGTTTAGTTCCTCTGCCATGTTGGGGTTTTTTCTTGGGCATTTTGTTATTGTTAATCCTTCAACTAATCAAATCTTAAGTAAAAAATAAACAGCAATAATGATAAAGAAAATGGGTGGGGAAGAGAACATGGAACTCAATACAATATCATCTTAAATATCTAGCTGCTCCTCTGAGATTAGGCTCTAGTTATGAATTCACTCTTTAACCAAATTGCTGTACTTCAGTCTCGTACCTAATTATAATTTAGAGTAATATGGAACAGTTAAAAGAATTAAGAATACAGGTGAAGTTTACAGTATTTGGGGATGATAAAAAGAAATTCATTAATGCTTTTGTGTGAGGTGCAGCCTATATATAATATATTGAACCTTTGCTCAGTGAAAAGGCAAAAAGGAATATGCGCATTTCCTATGTCTCATAGACATAAAGTCAGTGCCAGACGATTTGCTAGAAGTAGTAATTGCAATATATTTGTACACAAGGGTAGATCATTCCTACGAACATTCATATTATTTCCAGGAATCAGTTTTAGTAATATTTGTGCCAAGCTTTTCTTTGTGTAAGATAAGTGAGTAAGTAATTTTTGTGATGCATATATCTCACACAAACTGAAATAATATTCATTAGGAATTGGTCACTATTTCACATTATCCATAACTGATATGCCCAATGGTGGAGTATGACTAGAGTTTTAATACTCCCTGGAAAGTAGTTTTTTGAATGAGAAATGTGAACTAAGAGCAAGGACACACAAATGCATACACTGAAGAAAAAACTACAAAGCCACATAACAGGGGAAAAAACTGCTTTCAAAAATGTATATTATAAAACTAAAAAAATAAACATTAGAAAATTGAATACAAGAATGTGGATTTTTATGGAATTTTACTAAGATGAAATGATTAGAAAAATAAGAAACAAGGAAAGGAAAATGTTCTAAAAACTCTACAAATTGAAAAAGACTTTCCAAATTCATATTGGTATGCTAAAGGATACCAGTGGACAGACAGTAAATGATAACAAAGAGGGAGGGAGCATGTCAACATTTTGTACAATAGAAATACCAAATTCAGTGATAACTTGGAAAATATTCTCTATTTATAAGAATCTTTAATACTAGAAATTAGATCAGTGACTATCAATTGAAACTCTGCAAGAATTGTTGGAATATCTACAGAAGTATGAAAACAAAAGAAGAATCAGTAAAGATTCTAAGCAAATTATGCTAAGAAATGTAGAGAATGATATAATGACCAACAGATTGGAAGAGGTCAGACTACATATTAATACCAAAGAATGGAGTCTTAATAGGATCTGCAAACTATTTGCATAAGGTTCTTAATTTCACATGTTAGAAAAATAATGTTTAGGATTATCCAATGTATCATTGGGAAATGCCGACATGGAAAGGGAGATGACAGATGTTCATGCTGGCTTTAGAAAAAGCCAAGGAGCAAGAGTTGTTGTTGTTGTTGTTGTTGTTGTTGTTATTGTTATTATTATTATTATTATTATTATTATATCTAATTCATATACCGCCCCATTCCGGAGACTCGGGGCGGTTTACAACAACTATTTAAAACATTGTATTCTAAAATTTTAAAAACCCTTTAAAAACCCCTCAGTCAGGAAAGGCTTGTCGGAAGAGTAGGGTCTTCAGCTCCCGGCGAAAGGTCTTCAAATCCGGAGATGAGGAAAATGAGATGTTTAGGAATTCTCCTTTTGCTGTGCACATTCCATTTAACTAAGGAATCACATTGACTTGTTTCTGTAATACTTTGTTTCTCACTTACCCAGCTAGCTGGCTGACTGAGTTCTAGGAAGAAAGCAGTGGCAAACCACTTCTGAAAATCTTGCCAAGATAAGTGAAGGACTTAGCCAAGTAGTCACCATTAGTCAAGACTGGCTTGGAGGCACTTTACTAGCTAAGATTGTAATATCATACCAATAAATGTTTTATGAAAGATGTTAGTATATCAGGAAGTGATTATTAGATTAGATTCAGTTAAAAAAAGCTCTGTACCTAGAAAAAAATATAAGGATTGTTTATTTTTAATCTAGACAGCTTTTGCTGAATGCGACACTTGATCTGTTTGTTCCACATGATGTACAATTTTCTTAAATTATGTTGTGTAACTTGCATTGATCAGATGATTCGTTTAGCCAGTTAAGGTTCTTTCCTCTTATTTAAAAGAGGTCTAATAATGATTATGCATTAACAATACATCTAGTTCCTATGATTAATATTAAAATATCTTATAGCTCTTTGTAGATTTTAGTTTTCCATTGCTTATTTCTATATTATTAGTAATTTTATTCTTCCAGAAATTTTTCATAGTCTGTAGGAATACATAGTTTCATATGGAAGGGTTGCACAATTTTACAATTTTAATGGTACATATGTCGGTCAATGAGAAACATACAATCACATGACATCAGGATGCTGCAAATGTCATAAATACATACTGGTTGCCATTTGCAACTTTCCCAAGGGGCTTCTAATGAGCAAAGTCAATGAGGGAACAACCATGGCAAAAGTTTGTAAATTGGACACAACACACTCAGTAACCTCATCGCTTACTGATGGACATTTGTGTCACAACTGTGATTGTAAGTCAAAGATTTCTTGTAGTGTGTATGGATAATCAAGGAATAACCTACAGTAACAACCAGAATTAAGCACAGAATTTTGGTTGTACATCATTGCAGTTATTAAGTGAATAATGTCATCATTGGATGCCAAGCATTCAAATGATCACGTGACTGCAGGAACTGTGTGATGATCATAAATACAAGGACTGGTTGTAAGTCATTTTTTTCAGCGCCATCATAACTTTGAACAGCTGCTAAAAAAATGTAGAGGACTACATGTTCTTAAACTGAGCATAGAGAGACAAGATCTTACACTTTATACTGGACAGTAGGTTTTCCATTTATCAGAAAGCTAAAAAATATACTGATATTATGAAAATAACATTTTTAATTGACTTCACATGTTGATCTTGTTAATATGTGGGATACATCAAAAGTGTTCAGCTTTTCCTTTAGGTACAGATAGATTCTGTGTCTCCCAGTGTTCTGAGGTTTTGCAAGAAACCATTTGTTGCTGTTATCAGAAGGATTGGCTAAGAGTGCTTGACTTTGAGGGATGGCTAACGGTAAAAAAGGGAGAAAGAATATGGATATTTTGTGTATCAAATTACAGCAGAGGAACTTTGTGTATTTAATGTGTGGAAGACTAGTTTAAGAGTGAATTTTCTATAGTGCAGATGATCACACTGCAATTCAATTGCTCTTCTTTACTACGGTAATTTAGCATTTTCTTCCATAAACTGCTGGAAGTATCTAAAATACAAGAACACATACAAAAATGTAAAAATTGTAATGAAAAATTATAATGACAGTCTGAAGTAGCCTGGCTTCTTAAATAGTTCTATTTTGGGAGATCTATGGCAGACAATTGTACTGTAACCTGCTCTTTGGTTTGTGCCATTTCTATAATTTTTCTTTTTCATTCCACATTTCCAATAATGGGGCCATTAACGATCCCTTTTCACTTTATTATTTATCCTAAATAATTTAGACATGCATGCTGTCTCATAATGCAAAATAAATTATTTGAATTATTTTTTTCTAGCTAATATTGTCACTAGAAATCAGTTCTTTCATGTATGTGGGGATATTTCCCATTTGATTTCTTGACCTGCAGGAGGCAGCATTAGTTAAGCAATTTGCTTGCTAAGTTATGAAGGATGTAATAGATAAACCTAATAACAAAAATATTTAAACTGCGGGGGGGGGGGAATCATTGTAAGATATATTAAATATTACAACTAAAGAGAAAACAAAAGTCAAAACTAAGTCAATTGAAGATAGCATTTAATTTCATTGTATGAGGTGCAATGACAATAAAGTAAACTGAACTAAACTGGCTTATCAAGATGAAGGAAATCCTTGATTTAACAGAAATTTAGAAAACTTAGGAGGCAGTGGGAAAAATATGTTCATACACTGTGTCCTTTGGGGCATGTATCTTTATTGCCATTTCTTGGCTTTCAGAGCTCCATTATCAAAACAACGGGCACTCTGTTTTCTCACTAGTTTGATGCAGGAAATTCTGCCAAATGTAATATAAATCTTAAGGGAGGCTTAACTAATTTAACTAGTTGTCTAATTTTATAATCCTCCTATAAAAGAAGTTTCTTCAATGTGTCTTCCCTTGGGATATAATAAAGAAGACTAGTAATGAGAGGCCTTGCAAATCTTTGGAGAAACAATGGAAAATAAAAGCCATTTGTTTCCCATCAACTACAAGGAAGAATGTCAAAGTCATACATTTCAGTAATATTATATGTAACTTAAATAGGTATGCTTCTATGACACTTCATATTAATAGCGAGAAGTGAAGAAAGATAAGTTCCATTTTAAAGTAAAGAAAGAAAACCTAAGCCTGCAAAGAATTTAAAGGCTTCTTAGCAGAGAAGGAAAAACTTTGAATTTTCTCATGCCAAATAATCCTTCTAATGCCTGTCAGCATTTCATCCAAGTTCCAATAATTCATTCAGCACTCAGACACAATTATATCCAAGTAAGAATTTATTAAATAAACTGTGTTGGCACATCTGGGAAAAACCTGAATTTGAAGGCCCAGGTTTTTCCACACCCAAAATAAATCAAAGAACCACCTCCAAACCATCATCAAAGGTCACATTCCCCAATCCTCTTCCGAAGCCAACTTCCTGTCTCTTCTCGTCACTCCTCTTCCAGGTGCTGGTTAGGATGGCCTTGACACACTTGAAAAGAATTTTGTTTTGACTACTAACCCCTCTTAAGTGTATAAGAAAGAGCCCCCTCCCTAATTCCCCTGTGCTATTATGTGGCAACCGCAGAGGTCTCACAATTATGGCTTCCAAGGCTAATAATGCTTCCATTCCAGTGATGAAATCTGGAATATCAAGAGTCTAAGGAAGTATATGAGATAAAATAAGAAAATATTCTTTTATCAGTAGCAAATAGTTTTTTATTTATTCATTGCAGTGGAAATTAAGCATGCTTCAATGATCACAGGACAATTAGCAAATTCCTTTAGACCCCAAGCTCAGCCCTCTGTGTTTGGAAGCTAGATTTAAAATACTAAGTATGGATTTTGCATCCAAGATAATTGCATCTGTTCTTTCCTTTATACTATTTAAGATAAATTCAGCTCCCAACTAAAATTGTATAGACTTACATACATTCTAAAACAGTATCAATAGGAAATTGTCTGACTTTGAAAATTTGGATTTGAGCAATTCATAGTTGTTAGGTCAGTGTTTCCCACATTCATGCCTACTGTTAGTTTATTAATCTTCCTATTGTAAATGGCTCCAATCAGGATCATGGATGGAACTGTCTTTTAAATTGTGCCTTTAAAAGTGTCACTACTTTGTTCAAATCCACTCAATATTCTATGTATCAGGCAACACAACTTAAAAGGAGATCAGAGGAGTAAAAATGACAAATCTGCAATAAGAGAGGCATTTTTTTTGTCAAATGATCTTCTGCCAAATGAGAGACATGAATTCTTAAAGAAATTATAAAAAAGGAAACTTATGCATAAGCACTTCACCTATCTAGAAGGATAGCTTGCTTTTTTGCTGTTGTTACTGTTGTTATTCATATAGACTGGGAAATAGCTCCTTTACCAGGGAATGATTTGAAGATAAGCCAATTATGATAATCAGAAAGCATCAGAAAGAGTGTAGGCAGTTTTCAGAGGTTATTCACATGTATACCAACAACTTTTGTTTTTTAAAATTGTTTCCAGTACTACAGTACACAGCCTAGATTGAGACCTATCACATGTTCAGAGATCACCAGATCACACTACTATAGCTAACACTGAGTGACACAAGTTGTTACTGATTTTAGATTTAAAAGGCTGATTGGATTATGTTACACATTTTTTCTAAAATCTTTCAGTGCAACCAAATAAATACAGAATTTGTTCTTCTAGAATTAAGATCTAGAAAGTTTACACCTTCCAAACTCTTCATGGATTCTTGTTTTTGTCATTTTGAGCATTATAAAATGTTTGACTCTGGATTTAGTACAGTGGGAGGGGCTTGGAAATACTAATACTAGAAGAGTTTACATAATGTTGGCGTAACAATTTCATGTAAATATTCTTAGAAAGAAAAGGAAAAATGTAACTTGCATAGGAAAGTGGAAAAGCCAGTTGAGTATGCTCATTTTAATTTTAATAACGAAATGTGGTACCATAGTAGAATTAGGGCAGTTCATAATTAGTTTGGCATGTTAGCAAAACAGAGAAAATAAAAAGGTCTTATCTAATTAAGTGAAACTAGATGAACAATACTGATTATAATCCTTTTAAATGAATCCAGTTCTATGAATGCAGAGCCAAGCATTCTTATCTAATAATTTTCTTTCTATTTAAGTCCAGTTGCCTCTTGAAAAAGCACCTTTGGGACAAGGAGAAACTGAATTAATTCATAAGGGACAAAAACCGTTAACATACCTGAACATGTTATGCTAAGATAGCCTGTGTTTATATAATAACAATAGGCATTTTGCAGTGATGCAAAAAGACAAAATAAAGATGGTGCGAATCCTGGCCTTTCATACTTGCATCCCCACAACACACAAATACTGCAAATATTTCACATCACACGCAAATCCCCCCAAATAAAATGATTGAAAAGTCATAAAATCATAGAGAAATCTGATCAAATCTGACCATTTGAGATTTTTATGTTTAACTCTTAAAAAGTTACTTTTTTATGTGTTCTGTTTTTTTTTCTTGAGCCATTGGTTAAAATATTAAGAGTAATTCATGTCTGTGCTTTGGATGTCAATTAAAGAAAAAAACAATATGACAAAAGATCCAAGATTCAATTTTTATCATCTATTGTTAAAGATATTGTAGGGCAACGAGTCTCGGGAAGATCTCTGCATGGGTCTGCGAGAAAATTTTAGATAAGCAGGCAGCAATGAATGAATAAACCAAGTTCAGGCATGTGCCAGGCCTTCTGTCATAAACCCCTTTGGAAGTGTTTTTTTCTATTTTTAGCTCTACTAAGTTTCCTTGGATAGATGTCTCAAGGCATGGATGTTGCTGCAGAACATGATATATTTACATAATAAATTTATAATGTGAGTTAAAACTTGGCTAATACTGGTGTGAAAATAGCATGTAAATTTTTGGGAAGTTATAGGCAAGTTATTAATACCTTATATCAATTTATTATGGACCAGGTTTTTAAACTAACTTCTGAGTAAATTGTAAGAAGAGGGATTGCCTAAAATTGCAAAATGGCAGTACAGTTCAGCATTTCACAGTTTTATCTAGGTATGTTAGTAGTGTCTCAAACTTGTGAATTGCTCTCAGCATTAGAATAACGAAAAATTCAGCATGTGATGGATTAGCCATATCTATTTCACCAAAATATATTAATGATGATTGTTGCTTCCATTTTGCTTTAGTAGCAACTCTGCTTTAAATTTGTGGGATTCTCTACCCTGCATTTAATGTAACTTTCCACACTTTGCCATCTTCCAGATGCTTTAAGACTACGTGCTCATTCTGTTGAGTAGGAATTCTAGATACTACATGCCTGGAGAGCACCAACTTGGGGAACATTGTTTTCATTGATATATAAGGAAAGGCATATTTATTTTATTCAAGGTAGAATACATATAAATCTATACCAGTCCATTCTAATAATAAACAAGGTGGAATATGTAATTATTTAACATCGGTTTAAAGCTCTCTCCTTTATTGTCTCGGTGCCATTTACACCCACATACAGATTACCTGGTTTTGACATCCTGGCAGCTCTTCAATTTATTCTTGTGCTCCAGCTCAGCACTCAGTGACTCTAAGAAGTTGTTCAACCTGAAGGAAAGCAACTGGCTCTACAGTGTCTTGGGGGCAAAAGTTGGACTGGACTGAAGAGCTAAGGTATCACTTCTTAACTTCCTTACATAGAACATTAAATATTTAAAAAACTATTACTATATTACAACCAAGTGTCAAAATGTTTTTTGAATTCTTTCTTTTTTTACCATAATGCTGACTTGACAATCTGATCTAGATGGCAGGAAATAATATCTTTAGATATGGTGAATGATAAAATTACTTGCTAAATTTGTTAAAAAAACACTAAATTGGTATATGGTCAATATAGGTAATAGAGTAGGTTTGAATCTTAGAAACTTTTCATCTTATCCATAGAATTATAGAAGAACTTTGTCAATTGTTAAGATTCAATATCTATAAGAACTAATATGCAACATAATTTGGAAGGCATGAACTCTATGTTTTGCTTAGTGTAGAAAATTTTTGTGCAATGTCTAAATTTTTATTCTGAATTAATTTTTTTGGCAGAAAATACTTTAAAGACTACACTAAGTGGAAAAGTATACTATACTACATGAATTAGTCATAAACTAATTAAAATTGGAAGTATTTTTCAACATTTACTACTGAGGAAAACTTTGCCTCAGCTTATGCCCATTATACATTTTTCTTTAAATTCTTCTTTCTTGACAAATCACCAGATCAGCAGGAAAAACTAATTTCACTCAAAATCTTTCACAATATACCTTGCTGTTAAAATATATTTCTTTTAAAACTGAACAAACATATTCATTTTTGTTGTTAAAAGGGTAGACTATTGCAGTGTGTTTTGTGTTTTGTAGAATCTTTATATATTACTTTTAGGAATCAAGAAAAGAAAGAGATAAGAATATGGCAACATTTTGGATATAAAAAAATTACAATGTTTAAGATTTTGAAACTGAACAAAGAAATGGTTAAGAGATTTATAAGATTACATTGTGATGGTGAGACTTCAATTTTCTGCTCTCATTACCCTCCTGACTTCCTAATTTTCAGATCTTATCTTTAACCCAGATTGTTGCCTATGTTTTTGTTAGTTTGATTTACAAGCTTTCAAAACATGATTGTTGAGAATTTATAATGGTAAAGTTCAGTAAATTGAAAAACATGGATGAAAATTATGAATGTTCCTCCTCAAAGAATGAAACTTAGAGGTAGTAAGTTAAATATCAACTTTAAAACGAAGCTAGTACATGGTTTGAATAAAGCCAGAAGTTTATTTTCAACATCTGTGAAATAGGTTGCTTTTGTCCAGAATAATAGAAATCATACTCTTATTAAAAAACATATCTGTTCACAATTCTTCACATATAGACATGTGATGGCTAACTCTACCTCCAAAGTACTATTTGCATTTCATCATCCATGTTACATTATTAATTACTTTGAAAATAGATGATTGCAACAAATTGCTAATTCAAGAACTGGGGAAAATGAAAGGGAACAGATAAACTCAGTAATAAACTATTTTTAATTATATGTGCTAGCCACATGAGGTAATTTGCTGGTTTTTAATTCATTATTATATACTGTATGGAATGAGCTATAGTTCCCAAACAAAAAAAATACTGTGGTATTATAGTTAATTATATTTACTTGATATCTACTTTAATGGTTCAGCTACAGGCAAATATTATGCCTATTTATACACTGTTCTTAAGCCTTGCGTAACTGGTTTGAAAGCATTATTGTTTCAGATATAAAATGTAACTGTCCAATTCAGTAGGAAGAACAGAGTTTAGCAGTATTATAAGAAGCTTAATTTCTTTTTGGACAACGAATACTAAAGACTTCAACCAAGTTATTTACATAAATGATACATTCTGGGGGGAAAAATAAGCAAAGTTTAAAAGCAAGTAGGCACACATCTGAAAGACATATTTTTATTAGATTTCTATTAGATTCCCTCGTAGTTGAATTGTAGGCTATTTTGAACTTTTGGGTTCAAATTGCATTGTGCTAAAATGCTTCCCTTTTTTATTCTATTCCCAATTTCCAAATTGTGTTGCCTTCTCCTCTGTGCTATATGTCTCTTCTGATTATGCACTATTTTCCCTGAAGATGCACATTGGAGGAAATTATTAATCAGAGTTCAGTATGTTTCTATAGTTGCTTTAATGATTAAACCTGCATATTGTTGAAGATAGAGAAAAGATAGGGAAAAGAGAATTTTTGTCCAGATTAGCAGCATATTGATCAATGAACTTCAGTAATTAATTACTGGAATAGTGATTCTTTTAAATTACTATTTGCAGCTTTAAAATAGTTTTCATATTGTATCTTTGGAATTACTTGTGTTTTTGCTCATTTTTTTTAGCACTTTCATTTTTATTTATAAAAGAAGATAGCAGATATGTGACATAGGCTTACAATCTAAAAGATGCAGAAAAAATGGTACCAGGGAAATTGGGGGCAACTCCACTGTTGAAAATTGATCTGCTGGAAAGAGCTCAGGCAGAGGAAGAGGATTTTCAGCAGAAAGAGTGATCAATGTAATTGGTTTATGACAGAGATTATAATATTTATTTGATTTATTTTACTATTAATACAATTTGTTCTGAAATAGGAAACTTTATTATCCAATGTTCAAAACTTTTACCAAGCAAAACAAACCTTGCAACAAAGGATAGAGGACATCGAAAGGCAAACGGACTTAGGGAAAGCTCTGTCGTTTCTGGCCCCAGACGCCATTAGATATGTTGTAAGTCCTGTCATCTTTCTTAGCCAGTTGGAGTCAGCAAACCATCAGAAAGCATTTTCGCTCGTACAGTGCCATGTGCTTCTGTACAGCCCTCCTGTACGGCAAGTATAAAAAGATACCATTGCCTGAAAGATTCTGTTCCTGTGGCTCAGGAGAGGTGGAGAATGTGGGTCACATACTCCTTCAATGTTCCTTTTACACAGAGATTAGAAAAAAACATATTCTTCCAATAATTGCTAGGTATCCTAGCAGTTCTGACACTGCTTATCTCTAGTGGCTGCTTAAGGATGAACAGTCCATAACTACAGCACAGGTGGTTAGATTCTGCACAGCAGCACTGGGGATTAATCAGAAACATGTGTCTAATCCACCATAGTTATGTTATATAACAAATATGGCAAACACTTTGCCCTGCTTATTCCTTACCCTTTTAGTATTAAACTGACAACAGACCACACATTTTATGGATTGTAATTTTAGTATAATTAGAGCATATATAATTGACAGACTAGATTTTATCATAGATTTTAGTTATTTATTATTTTATACTAGAATTTTTAATTGTATATTTACAGAGTGTTTTTATTTGTTCTAGTCTCTGGTCTATGAGTGTAATAAACTAAATTGAATTACCCTGTCTTTAGAAGACGTATTTAGAAGAATATAGCTCAGAAAAATTCTACCCAGAATGTTCTGAACATGCTTTTATACTTCAGTCAATCCTGGATTTTTCCCAAACTTATGAACACTTCCTTTTCTCTGACTAATGAAGGAGTGGCACTGATTGGACTGGTTTTCTGTTATTTGTATAATGAGGCAAATATAGACAAAAAAAAATGGGCCAAACAAGGAACATTGTTACTTCATGTAGTAAGTTGTTGTTCTGGTTAGCCAAGAAGTAAGGGTTTTATAGAGCCTGATGCCATTTCATTGGCTTGGAAAGTCAGTTGAGAAATTGAAGATCAGCTCTGTAGCAGGGATGACAATATTTCAGTAGCTAGAATTGGAATTTAAAAAACAAAAATAAGCTCCCAAGGCTTACAATGAGGAAAAGATAAGTTATACAGATAGTTGTCTATGGAGATTCTCAGTCATCCAGGTCATGATTGTCACAAAGGTGCTTTTTCAAGAGGCAATTGGACTTTCTGGTTTTTCTTTGAAAACATTTCGCTTCTCATCCAAGAAGTTTCTTCAGCTCTGACCGGATGGTGGGGAATGGAAAGATTTATACTCCTTGCAGCTGGTCATTTGCATTCTTTAAGTGAGTCGTTAAGGTTACCTGGAAGTTTATCTGTGTCATCAGGGTCACCTGAGTGGTACAAATGGGTGTGGAGCCTTCTTGGAACTGTTGAACACAACACAGTCTTTTCAATGACTTTAATGACTCGATAACAGAATGCAAATGACCAGCTGTCTGCAAGAAGTATAAATCCTTCCATTCCCCACCATCCAGTCAGAGCTAAAGAAACTTCTTGGATAAGAAGTGAAATACCTTCAAAGAAAAATACTGCTGGGATACTGCAACCATCATAAGTATGAACCATTTGCCAAGCATCTGTATTTTGATCGCATGATGCTGCAATGGTCATAAATGTGAAAAACGGTCATAAATCACTTTTTCAGTGCCATTGTAACTTTGAATGGTCACTAATGAACTGTTATAAGTCAAGGACTATCTGTAATATCAATATCAATAGCATTAGGTTTATATATGGTTTCATTGTGCTTTACAGCCCTCTCTAAGCGCTTTTCAGAGTCAGCATTTTGCCCCAACAATCTGGTTCCTCATTTTACTGACCTCAGAAGGATGGAAAGCTGAGTCAATCTTGAGCCGGTGAGACTCAAACTGCTGAACTGCTGACAGCCAGCAGTCAGCAGAATTAGCTTACAATACTGCATTTTAACTAGTGCGCCAGTTCAGTAATGTCACCGGAAGGATCAACAGTGGGATTTTAAACATGTTTTCCCTCCTAACAAAGTCTTAAAGCCACATTAGCTTCTATCTGGAAATCAACGGGAAATTATGGCACTCTTATTCAGTTGTTTGCTGACAATCTTAAACTGCCAAATAGGAAGTATGAATGCACTATATAGAACCTGGGTTTCCTGCTGCTTTCTAAGAGATGGCTGGTTGAAGATAGAAAATGACGCTGATGTTAAAAGTCCTGGTTACGCTCCCTCCTCAAAGCATCATATTAAAGACTTAAGAATAGGTGCTGAATATAATCACTGTCTCCTAGATTCAAGTCAAATACTGGACTTCAAAGCTAAGTTTGAAGCAACTGGATTTATTTAGTGCTAGACAAAAATTGCCTGAAATGCAGCGTATTTCACCTTAAAGTTGCTGAAATAAAAATACATTCATAAATAGAATAGAACAAAATAGTGTTCTCACAAGATTTAGGTCCTGCACTTTACCTGTTTCTTTTCCTTTACACCTTAATTCCTGACAGCCACACGAAACTGAAATCACAAATTATGAGGTGAGAAGTTTCTGTTGACTCTCCATCTACTGTTTAGGTGGAGAAATGTATGTTATATCCATCTAGATATTTGAACAAAGAGCTCAGGTAAGATCTTATCTATTTTATTGGGTAAATGCCACAACAAACTGAAACTGAAAAATGTTTATAAACTTCACCCATTGAATCAGAAGTAAAAATGAACATACAAATAATAAATTGACTTTTTTCTGCCCTGAGTCAGAGATTTAATGATTTCTGGGATCCCTTCACTACTATGATTCTGTGAAGGCAGTCAAAGCTCACACCTGTGGCTGACTTCCGGTTGCACTTCCAGTGGCATCAGGAGCAAGGACCGCGAGCTCTGCGGCCCTTCCCCGAGCTTTCCTTGTCTGAGGGCTCTGAAAGGAGCTATAGCCACCCTGTAGGGGTGGCAAAGTAAAGGGGAGCGCCTGGCAGGTCGAGGAGAGCCACATCTCTCCTCCCTGATTAGGAAAAGTCCCCTCATCCGAAGACAAGGAACAGCTGCGGTCAAAATGGCCACCATGAAGTCAGAGACAACCAAAACACCTAAGACTGTGCTGGAGCGAAGTAGGTGAACGGTGTTTGGAACTGGGTGAGAATGAACATTTTATCTCATTTGAAACCCCAAAAGAAT
>JANHFL010002874.1:31918-43410 GCA_032468155.1 Oxyrhabdium leporinum | reverse complement strand
TATCTATCTATCTATCTATCTATCTATCTATCTATCTATCTATCTATCTATCTATCTATCTATCTATCTATCCTGTAGTTTTCTTTGCAAGATTTTCAGGAGTGGCTTGCCATTGCCCTCTTCCTAGGACTGAGATAAAGGGACTGGCTTAAAGTCACCCGGTTGGCATCATGCTGGAGATGGGACTAAAACTTATGGTCTCCTGGTTTCCAGTCCATAGCTTTTAACCTCTACCCCAAATATATAAATATAAACATAAATAAATAAAAGAAGCTAGAAGTCTTTTATTTTTCCTTACAAAGTATGAAATTTATAGCAGCAGAGATTTTCCTGTCAACTTGGTGCAAAATCCTGTCAGTCATTTCAGTACTGAGATGGGCAACATATAAATTTAATGAATAAATTTTAGAAAATAACATTTTTGAATTTCTGATTCTGCTTCTAATTTATTGTTGTCCACTTCTTTTTGACAGTGTATCTTCCCCAGAAGGGAACCTAACTAGTTTTGCCTAAGTCAATGAAATGTGACAACTGCCATGCCTTGCATAACTGAACATCTGGTATACTGGCAAAGCATTATTAACCAGTTCTTTCAAAAAGCAATTTTCTGTTATAAGTCACTTTTTCACACTAACCTGAACGTGAAGGCTGAAATTGGAACATATGGGATTCATGATTAGAGTTTCTACCATTCTACAGCTTCTTTGTTCTGGAAGTAGAAAACTAGACACCACCCACATAGGTTATCACAGGCTAAACACGTTTAGCATGTGTACTTATGGAGAATGAATCAAACTAAAATACACTAAATTGTTTGGATAGGTTAAATATAAGCAATTCAAGTTAGTAAAGGAATGAAATCAACTTTGGTTTCAACTGGGTAAATGTATTACAAAAATCAAACAGAGGTTCCACCAAGGACTCCATAAGTGATTACCTAATTGAAATGCTATAAATAACTTATGAAGCAATTCACAAGACTGTACATGAAAAGAAAAACACATATTGTTTCATAGTATGGACTAGTTTAAATTTAATTCCTTGTGAGCTGCTCAAAAGCAAAGGAAAATTCACAATGTAGAGATTTCTGTAAGGAATCACCTTCCAGTTGGGAGATACTTCAGAATTTAACCTAATGCAAAGTACCTTGCTAGTCTAGGGTATCTTTTGTATGGTATAATTAATAGTTGGACATCTACATGTGATTCAAAATCTTATACAAAGGAAAGCCCATCATCCTTCAAAGTACTTTCTGCCATTTGAGTTGAACTACGGTATCAGTTTCTTAGTTAAAATTTATTTGAGTTAGTTTTCATATGGTCAGAGGACTTTTGGCAGATGGTCAGATCTGTCCTTCGCTAAGATAAGAGACAGAAAACACCCCAAAGACATGGACCATTCAGTCCATTGCATAGTTTGGATGGGAAATGGAGATACAAAAATGTGAACTTTGATCTTTCTGTAAATAGGGCTTCTGGTACATACATTTTCTGATCTCACTGTCATCAGTTACTGCAACAACACATGGATTTGTCAAATTGAGGGAATTTAATAGAAAAGGAAGGTCAGGCAGAATGAATACTAGCTATCGGTGTGGCCTTGGGTTCTATGATAGTTTAAAGTTTCTCGTCTATTCTTTTTAAAAAATTGTAAGCATTTAAACATTACTTTCCTCAGTGAAATGCACTGAGGCTTGCTAAAACAGTAAACTAATTTAAACATTAAATTTGATCATAAAACCAAGAACAGGCTAAAGTATGAAGATTTTTTTTAAAAAAAAATGACATCAAAAGCTTGGCAGTACCATCTCTGAGGCTTAAAAGAGGAGGAGCTTATAATATTTTAAGATGGTCTTCTATAGTATAGGCACCACTACACAAAAAGCATTGTTTTATGCACCCACCATTAGTTGGTAAGCAGGACTCTTTATCTCTTAACTGCATTTCTTCCCTCTTCTCTGTTTCTTAGCATTACCTGACTGCACTTGGAGGTCTCGTCGCAATTCCGCTCATTCTTTCCAAATCACTTTGTCTGGAGCAGGACACTCTGACACAAAGTCACTTGATCAGCACCATCTTTTTCGTCTCAGGGATCTGCACTCTTCTTCAAGTTATTTTTGGAGTAAGGTAGGCATCTATATCTACAGTTTGATGCCTCTTTTTGATTACATCTACCCATCCCATCAGGTCCAGCAGGAAGGGCATGTGCAGGTCCCATCTCCTAAGGAATTTCATCTGACGGGTCCCAGACGTCATGTCTTTTCTGCTCTAACTCTTGCTGTCTAGAATATAATCCCCCCCACTTCCCCCAAGGTGAGGTTAGCATTTCTTTTAGCATTCAAGAAAGTCCTTAAAATCTGTTTTTTTCCAGAAACTTTAAGGGTGCTTGAGAGCCTGCATGGTGATTATATGATGTTGGGTGATTGTTATTCTCCCACAATCTTGATTTTTTTTAATGTTTTCATTTTTAGTCATTTCCATGACCTGGATGATTGAGAATCTCCATAGACATTAAGATTGTTACATTGTTTTAATTGTGATTGTGCTTGTATGTGATCCAGAGTCACATTCTCAGGGACAGAAACGGCATTGGTTGTGTTTGTGGATAATCTCTGAGAAGAGAGGGATTAGGATATGTATACAATCTTTGCTCTCTTGGTTAGCGGCTTTCAATACTATTGACCATGGTATCTTTTGGGGCCAGTTGTGGGTCTGGGTAGCACAATATCAAGTTATATTTCTGCCAAGTAGCATATTTTTAACAATACTTATTAAAGAATCTTTTCATCCACTGTTTCCAGTAGGAATTAGCAAAAATCTTGTATGGGGCTCTTAAAGCAATATAATGATTGGGAATTTTAAAGCAAGGGTAGAGTATTACTGTATCTTCTTTCTTACATGACCTTACAAGGAATGTCACCATCTTGGAAGAATTTTAAGGACCATTTATCCATTCATATGATCATGGAGGGAATTTAAACATGTGCTGTTAGAATACAGTGGCTACTTATATTCCAAAATGATCCACCCTATTTCTTTGATATATAATCTGTCAAGGTAATGCTAATTTAACAGCTGACCAGCTGCTGTAAGGTTGTAATGCTATAATACTGTAATGTTATAATGCTGATGCAACAGTAGCAATGAGTCAGCAGGGTTATTGGACTGCTACCACTTTAAGAGGATACAATATAAAACAGACCTTGTGGGGTCATGTCTCTCTCTTCTCTCTCTCCGGTAGCTGAAGCTGGTTACTGCTTGCTCCTGTATATCAAGGCCTGTATAAAAGTACTTGTATGTACATATGCTTTTTAGGATAAAAACCACTATTTGTAAATACAAACCTGTGTGCTATATTTGCTCCTGGGTTGTCTCACTTAGTCACACTATGTGCACTCTGACATAATCGTCATTATATTTGCCTCCTGAGTGTTAAAGGACATGCATAGCCTGGTCTTTTATTTTTTTGGATGAAAAATTATAGCTCCCTAATCTAAGAAATGTGCTTTATTTGGATCCCCCTTCCAGGCTTCATTTTTCTGCCATAAAATCACACACATCCACAAATAGTACAGATAATGATTTGGGAGTGAAGGAGAGATTTTCTGCAGGAAAATTTGTTCCAGATTATAATCCAGATTAAGAACTATTCCAGTTTAAAGCCCTGGGCTGTCTTCTCTTGAAATGCCTTTTCTCCAGATTTAAATAATTTTTTTAAAAATAAAAAAATGAAGTAATATATAGGATCAGGTGAATTAAATAGAGTCCAAATCAGGCTGAAAATCCTGACACACCTTAGTCCATCTGGTTTTAGTCATTCTACCATGACTTAGTCATTCTACCTTCAGCCAGCCTTAGGAAAATAGAAGGGAAAGTACTTTGGACCCTCTAGCGAAAATCTGGCACTAACAAACTTATGAAACATAAGGGCAGCTGGGCAACTATCTGCGAATAAATTTTTAATGAAAATTTCCTTTTTTAAATGAATGAAATTAAACAAATTTACAGAGAACTAGAATCACAAGAAAAGAATGGAAGGCAGCAATCACTTACATAGTTCTAAACAAAATCAGTGCAGACAGCCTAGCTAAACTATGTGTTTATACCTGAAATAAATAGACTCTTGAGATTGAGGAGATGTTTCCAGTTCATTTGAGGGAATATTTTGAAATAAATAATCTGGACTTCTACTTGGATGCTATTAGGGAAACCTTTCTAAATCTTAGTATGGCAAATGAAGCAAAAAGTTATATTTCAGTGTCTTGACTGTAGCCAACAAATCAGGAAATTATGTAGCTGAATTGAAATAAAAGATTAGAGATAGAACTTTAATTTGGATATACAATATGCACAAAACTGGGATTAGATTCAAAGACCTAAATAGCTAAAGGTAGTCCTTAATTTATGACAATAATGAAACCCAGCATTACAGTTGTACATTATGATGGCCATGAGTTAAGGCATCCACATAAGTGATCTGATTTTATGATCTTTTTGAGGCAATCATTAAGTGAACACTGTGATCATTAAGCAAATTCATTGTCCACAGTGGGAACTTTTCGCTGGAAACTGAAAATAAACACTAATTTCCAGCAAAGAAAATGTTTTAAATTGTGGCCACATGACCATGAGGTGGCAAAAGGCTATAAATACGAGCACCCAAAATGCAATCACGTGACTAAGTTACCTTTTGGGGTGGTAACGTCAGATGGTCACTAAGGTCATAAGTCAAGACTACGTGTGTTTTCAACTCTATAAATTCTTTGATATATCAATTTCATATCAAGCATCTGCTACAAACATATCAATGTAATCTCAGTGAACTGAGTCATAAATGCTCCTGATATAAAATGCTTTGAAGGATTCTGTATTGAAAAACAAAATAGTTGGCAGTCCTGGGAGAAACACCCATGCAGGTAGAGGAAGAATGTGCAGCTCCGTCAAGGAAAGGCAAATTCAAATGAAATATTAGGAGTCTGACAAGTAGTATTAGAGCAGATCATTTAGCCAAAATGAAGCAGCTTCAGAGTTCCCTTTTGACTACTTTTAAAGAGTATCATGAGACTTTTTTGAAAGGGACATGTGCTGCTCTGTATGCATCTTTGTTTTTTTTTGAGAGTGAAAGAGAGGAAACAGAGTAGAGTAATTCTCTGAAGCAGTGTTTTCTCTACTCAACAATGAAACTTTCGGAACTGGGCAACAAACGACACTAAGCTGGGCAGAATTACTAACATTTTGGAAGATAGAGTTGAGATCAGAATGATCTTGACAGACTTGAATATTGGGCCCTATCCAACAAAATGCAGTTCAGTGGTGAGAAAAGGTACTGCACTTAGGCATGAAAAACCACACACACACACACACACACACAGAGGTACAGAATTGGCAGTACCTAGCTCAACAGTAGAATCTGTGAGACAGAAAGAGATGTCTAAGTGGACCACCGATTAAGTATGAGCCAGCAGTGTGCTGCAGCTGCCAAAAGAGCCAATGCAGTCCTAGGCTGCATCAACAGGTGGATAGCATCAAGATTGTGAGAAGTGATAGTACCCTTCTATATTGCACTAGTAAGGCTGTACTTGGATTACTGCATCCAGTTCTGGTTACCATGATATAAAGAAGATGCTGAGATCCATTTTTTTCAGGGAAGAGCAACAAGGATGATAAGTGGTCTGGAGGCTAAACCATATGATAAATGGCTAAGGGAACTATTGGTAGGAATGTTTAGCCTAACAAAGAGAAACTTATGGGTGACATAATAGTCATCTTCCA
Source organism: Oxyrhabdium leporinum (assembly GCA_032468155.1). NCBI lineage: Eukaryota > Metazoa > Chordata > Lepidosauria > Squamata > Cyclocoridae > Oxyrhabdium > Oxyrhabdium leporinum. Next base: position 37,639 of record JANHFL010002874.1, on the reverse strand, counting down.
ATACTTTAAAGGCTATCATAGGGAAGAGGGGGTTGGTTTATTCTCCAAAGCGCCTAAAGGCAGAACAAAAAGCAATGGCTAGGAAACCTGTCAGAGGGAGATTCAATCTGGAACTAAGGAGAACTTTCTGGACAGAACAATTAGTCAGTGGAACAGCTTGCCTCCTGATGTTGTGCTCTATTACTGGAGGCTTTCAAGAAAACATTGGACAACCATTTGTCCTGGATGGATATTGGACTAGAAGACCTCCAAGGTCCCTTCCAGCCCTATGATTCTATCATTCTTTTCTAAAGCTAGCTTGAACATCTAACCTCTCCTTTTCTATATGGAACTCTAATTTGCAGTGGATGACCCTAAGCATTATTTTCTAATATGTGAAATTAAGGATATTGTAATCATAGTTCACACACTCTGTTAAGTGTTCCTTTTGTTTGTTGGCATATAGATTGATCTCTTTCAATCTATTGGCCACTCTGTTTTTCTCTAGATTTGCTGGCATAGCTTAGTTTTGCCTTTACATATTTACTGATCCCTTTTCTGTTCCTTCCCATATATTCATAGATATTTTGATAATTCCTGAGCATTCTGTCTTGGTAATGATCAAAGTTGGCCTAACTTCAGCAATTAGTGCTAGAGGTCCTTGTAAGTATAGAATATTCTCTAAACTATTTTGGATGTTGACATCATTTAAGGGTCCAGTAGTGCATTCTTCCTCAAGAGGCCATTGCTGCACATGACCATTTTCCAACCTACCCTCTTGGGACAAAGGTGAGGTGGAATGGACAGGTTGTTCAAAATTGGTTTTAGAGATACTGCTCAAAAAGCAACTGGCAGTCATGGCTAGGAAGATTTTTGCAAAGCTTCTTGTTGTGCCTCAGTTGCACCCATTCCTACACCGAGGGGCCCTACTCACATCACGAGCTCCCATGGCCTCTCATTTGACTACTGCAACATACTGTGAAAGGGGCTGCTCTTGAAGAGCATTTGGATACAGAATGCAATGGTGGAGCATAAATGGGTGCCACTCGGAAGCTTAGGAAATAGAGTGGTGTATAAGGTGAAGTAACAAACCAATAAACTAATAAACTGATAAAGGAAGACAGACAGTATTGTCACATAACACCAATAATGTGAGGTTGCATTGTCAACTTGTCTTGTTCCAAGTGCATTTCAAGGTCCTGGTTATTGCCTATAAATCCTTACATGGCTTGAATCCTGGTATCTTCAAAACTCTCTTTTCTGAATCTAAATGGATTATAACCACCCACTGCATGCAGAGTGCTGATTGAACTCCTATTGAGTTGTTTGATGGAAGGGGGAACAGAATGGTAATACAGGGATGCCCTTCTCAGAACAGTTTGCTGTCAGAGATAACCTATTTCTTTATGATCTTCCAAAAGACTGTCAAAACCTGGTAGTTCTAGCAAGACTTTGGAAAACAGACTCATACTAAATTGTGTGCGTAAACTGCAGTGCCATCTAGTGTGTGTACAAATAGATGATGTATTTTGTATGCATTGCTCCATTTCCATCTCCCTCCTCATTACAGGCTACCTATCCTACAAGGAGGAACCTTTGCATTTTTAACTCCTTCACTGGCCATGCTCAGTTTGCCTTCCTGGAAGTGCCCCGCTTGGACCAATAATGCCAGCATGGTGGATCCTATTTCCCCAGATTTCATTGAGTTATGGCAGGTTCGAATGAGAGAGGTAATCCACTGAGGATATTTGTATAAATGTATTATTTTGTGGAAATTTTTATTTTTGTGGTGAACCTAGCAAATTTGTGTAACTTCTCTTTCTTCAAAATACAAGGTAGTAGGAGGGTGATGTCACTTTGCCTTTCAAATAGTTTTTGATCAACTACGGGGAGAGAAGATTTTCTTTTCTTTCAGAACTGTTATTAATTTTTAGGTTTGCTAAATACTGTTGAGAATAGTAGTTAAATGTTCTCCAGAACAGCAGACTGTGAAATAAAAATGACATGATGGTTGCCCTTCTCTTAAGTTTAAGGGGATTTATCATCATCCCACAGAAATATTTATGGATCATGAACAAAGAAGATACCAGATTTACTGCTTCCACTTTGCACTTCCTATCTTTAACTTTAATTTCTTTCAAATCAGAAACATCATCAAAAAGATATTTCCTGTCCAGTATTTGTTAACCATTCAGAAGACAAATTAATAAAAGCAATTAATTAGTTTTCCTACTAAATATAAAGTACATGGCAACTTTGCTAGGATTACTAAGATGACATCCAATTCCATTAACCTGATCAACTACCAACCACTGACAATCATACATCACCATTTGCAATTTAAATAGAAGGATTTCCATTAGAATAAAAAGCATTTACAGCCTTTGTTGTTTCAGTTGCAGGGGGCAATTATGGTAGCATCTTGCTTCCAAATTTTTGTTGGCTTTTCGGGTCTCATTGGATTCCTGATGCGGTTCATTGGCCCCCTGACTATTGCTCCAACCATAACTTTGGTGGCGCTGCCTCTCTTTAGCTCAGCAGGAAAAGATGCTGGAGAACACTGGGGGATAGCAGCCATGTAAGTTTTGTATTATTTTAATGACCAAAATAATGTAAACTGAGAATATATTTTTTTCTTTTTCTTTCATGGATTAATTAAAAAAGAAACTTCTTAGCTCTTGTATGTTTATACATGTAATGTGCTAAATAAATATGAGGTAGAATGTAGTCCAGAATTACAAGAAGGGAAGGGCTGTTTCCCCAGGGAACAAGAAGACAATAGTTTGGAATCTTTGATATACAAGAAAAGGGTGAAGGTAAACCTCCCCCCCCCCAGCAGTTCACAAGTACTTTATTTGGGCAAGTGTGATTAAACACACAAGGAATTTGTCTCCAGTGCAGATAGTTATTATGAATAAATGCTTTAGTCTGGCAAGATCAATGGAAACAAGGAACCAAGACTGACAGGACGAGTTGCTTCAAAATAATTTCTTTTTTGTTGCTCTCCTATAGACAGGAATCTTGCCAATCTAAAGCACTTATCTGCAATAACTATTAGATATGTGAAGGGGAGTATGGCTTCGCCCTTTTCCTGCATACCAACAATTCCAAGCTATGTTGTCTCTTTACTCCCTGGGAAAGAGACCTCTCCATTCCTGTGACTCTGGACTATATCCATCATATTATACATATTACGAAAAACATGAATTAAATAAGAGATATTCTGTTTTTAACTAAGTGTTTGATACATTAATATTTGCAAACATCAAATACATTATTAACTGTAAAGTTATTACATTAATTTCTGAATCAGAATGTTATTAATGGAAATCTTTTTTCTCTTTTTTTTATCACTTTAGAACAATTTTCTTCATAGTTTTATTCTCACAGTATCTGAAAAATGTGCCTATTCCAGTACCATCTTACAAAAAAAGCAAAAAAATGCCATTTTTCCAAGATCTACCTCTTCCAGATCTTTCCAGTGAGTAGACTCTAATTTAGTCTAATATTTGAGTAATCAAGTACATTTCAGAGCTGAAGAAGCTTCTTGGATGAGAAGCAAAACGTCTTCAAAGAAAAAATAGAAAGTCCAGTTGCCTCTTGAAATAGCACTTTTGGGACAATCTCAATGGCTCTATTATAAATTTGACATAACTTAAAGGAATAAATGAGAAGAATTATATGTGATAATTACATATTTTTAATGCACCTCTGAAGTGTAATATGTGTCCATAGATCTTCCTGCTTTGAAGTCTGAGTTACCTGCTAACAAACAATGATTCCTTTATTAGCCCTCACAATCACATGGCTATTATGTTTTATACTAACAAAAATTCCTTGTCATTTGTAACTACATAGGTGCTGTTTGCTCTCATAATTACGTGGCTATTATGTTTTGTACTGACCATCACCAACGTTCTCCCTTCAGATACAAGGGCTTATGGTTATTTAGCTCGGACTGACAGCAAAGGTGATGTCATAAGCAAGGCACCCTGGTTTCGATTTCCTTACCCAGGTATCCTTATGCTGATGCTCTTTCCTGTTTAGCAAGCAAAAAAAAATGGAAGAAATTGTCAGTTTCATCTATAAAAAATGTATTTATGTTGTGACCCATTAGATCTGGAGCACCCCATTTTATCCAATTTCTTCATCACTTATGTCCAAGTTTTTTGGCCTTTTTAAATGTCTGAATTCCTTGGGAGTAATTTTTGATCAGTACTGCTTAAGTAAGCAGCCTGAACAATGAAAAATCCCAGTGCAGAAGCAAATAAAAAACAAAAAGACTCCACCACTTTTCTAATATCTTTCTGCTTCCCATTTGGATCTGCCTTTGCTTTGGGTGTTCAAAAATATGATTGTGATGGTGTATAGAGTTTTCCCAAAAGGTATTTAGATAAACTGTTAACAATCTCTTATTTTTTTTTATCTAAATGCAACAAGATACATGAGACTAGGGTACAATACTGATATAAAATTTTGGAAGATATTTACAAGGAGTTGTTGACAGTACATGCTTGTAGCTTTCCTGAATTTTGCAAAAATTGCAGATAAATTTACCAGTTTCAGATCTTCAATTTTAGCATGCTTGTTTCTTCTATTTAGGCCAGTGGGGAGTGCCCACAATTAGTTTGGCTGGCGTATTTGGCATCATAGCTGGAGTGATCTCCTCCATGGTGGAATCAGTGGGAGATTACTATGCCTGTGCTCGTTTGTCTGGTGCTCCACCCCCTCCCAAGCATGCAATCAATCGTGGAATTGGAGTAGAAGGGATTGGCTGCCTTCTGGCCGGAGCCTGGGGAACAGGAAATGGTACCACTTCTTACAGTGAAAATGTTGGAGCTTTGGGGATCACTCGGGTAAGTCTGATTCTGAATGATCAAAACCAAAAGTGGCCATGAGTGACTAGGAATAATGGAAGAAAAGCCCGTGCATCTTCTGCTTTGGAGATAACTTTTTAGGATGGATATACTTCAGTTATAAGGCACTGACATTTTTGTATCTGATCTGAGACCATGATTTAAATTCCCTAATATTCTTCTGGTTTTGCATGCTGCAAGGAAGGTCACTGCAAAGGAAATCCTGAGTTTTATAAACTCAGAAACCAACTACGTTGTTTTGGTATAGTTTTAACTAAAATATATGTATCATATTTATGTGGCCACCTATTTCAGAAGAGCGTGATTCCGGCTGGCACACAACAGTTGTGGATGAAAGTGGGTGCTTCTTTAGCCTTCTAAAAATAGCAACTGATTGCAAACATGCCCTTCTGCTCTCCTATATTCAAAGCAGACCACAGAGTTTGATAAGCTTCCAGATTTTAAAAATAATAACAAACACTGGGTGAAGGGATTTAGATATTCTCTGAGCAAGTTGGAGCTTTAAATTGATATTAGCACACAAAGGATTTACTTTCCATTTTTTAATAAACTGCAATAACATTTCAGTATTCCTAGTTATATTGTATCTTTACATATTAATGATGACTCTATCATAATATAACCCATTATATTATATTTTACAAGTGCATTGTATTGTACTCTTTTACAAAAATAACATTATTTGGTACATTTTAGAATAACTATTCAAAATGACTGTAGGGGACACTTTAAGCTGGATGTTAAATGGAAGTCCTGTGGCTTACTATCAGGTAAAGGATATTTGACAGCTAAAGAATCTTGACATTTTACATCTAACCCTATTAAAGTTGACAATTGTCAGGCATAGATAAGCTTTCTCCTCTTT
>JANHFL010002874.1:11914-26284 GCA_032468155.1 Oxyrhabdium leporinum | reverse complement strand
CCCCCAATACTGGAAGCCTCCTAATCAAATACTTTTGCATAGAAGCTCCCTTCCTAATTGTGATAGCATGTGGTCAGCTAGTTGAAGGAGTGCCAGATAATCTATCATGTTGAGAAAGGTGGTACAAGTATTTCTTTCCTCAAAGCAATACTGTGTGTATCCTAAATTATCTGAGTAGTGGGGAGCAGAAACTATTGTACTGAGGAGAAAGAGTACAAGAAAAATTCCTTCTGCCACAGAATTGGGATGGGTAGATGATGAATTTTTTTGTCTACTTCCCCTGACCTTTTGTGGGGTTTTTTCCAAAAGCACATGTTCTGATACTAGTATTTCTGATACTAGTACTGGTATTTACCAGTAACAGCAAATAGCTTTCTAACCATAACATAACTTAGTTGAGGGGCCTTGCTATTCACTATCTTACTTCCATGTTGCAGGAAGCCAAGAAGAACGAGGACTCCTCGCTTGGGGAAAAGATTATAATGAAGAGTCTGATGGTACTGTGCATAACCTGCACATCTATGATCTTCCATTTGGAATAGGTTCCAAGTTCTGTGTTGCTAACTGGTTTAAATATCTTCCAATGTGTCCTAAGCAGCTGGCTACCCCAGCTGGCAACAGAGCTGATTTTGAAAGGAACTTTGATAATGATATTAGCACAAAGGTTTAAATCTGCACCAGAAAGGGACTCAGTTTCCTAAGCTTCTGAAAAATTATCTTCCTTTTTGTGTTTCGTGGCCTTCGAGTCGTGTGTGGCTCAAGGCTAATGTCCAGAAAACAGTTCCATGATTTCCTCTCCCCCCTCCCCCAGGAAAAATCCTGAATGTCAATTTCTTTATAGCATCATTTCAGGAAATCATTTATTTAGGGATTGGGAAGTACAGGTGTGGGTTATGGGAAAGAATTTTCTTTTCCATGATGGAAAACTATTGCCCAGAAAATCTGAGTATAATTCTTGGGAATATGAATAAATTAATCCTAAAGCATCAGGCTAGGGTTTCAGTAAATACAGCTTTTATGTCAGCTGAACTGATTGGATGCAGTTGATCAAATCCTAAATTTGTCTACTTTGGACATTTGGTGTCCCTCTATTTTTTCAGAATGGTTAAGTTTATAAAAGCTGTGGAGGAACTCTGGTTTCCAACAAAAATGTAAATAGTCAGATGACCACAGGATGCTGCAAACGGCCATAAATCAGGACCATTGCCAGGCATCCAAAATGCATCCATGTGATTAGGGATGGGGTGGGTGGGGTGGCCATCAGAATTTTGAATCATGGTCATATATACCTTTGGAGGGTGGGTCCCTTGTAACTTCAAATATTTGCTAAGTGACCAGACATAAGTTGAGGACTATCTGTAATTTATCCAGATAAGTATATGTCTCAACAATGTTGTGCCTTATTTTAAACTGTACCCAAAGAAAAATATCAGTAATCTGCTACGCATGAGGAAATGCCTTTGATCATTCTCTTGGGGTAGGCCATTTTAGTTTACTAATAAGCCCTACTTCATGCTGACAGTTATTTCCTATGTTCTGATTTCGACAGGATTTGCACTGATGACTTGTTCGTGATTGTTTCCATCGTATCACATTTAGGGTGTGCATTGCAAAGCAATATTTTCTAAAATTCTGAAAAACGGGATTTGGATGTGATTAACCATAGGGCATTATGGAAGGGACAAATCAGCTCCTTTCTGCCCATTTCAGTTTCCTATTATATAGTTAAGTATGTCTAATCACATGTAGCCAAATAAAATATTCTATTTCTATGTTATACCTCCTTTTTTTCATACCATCTGTATATGCACTGTTCGGTCTTCATTTCAGATTGTTTTTCCACTTTGAGTATTGTTACTCTGAATATTGTTATATACACTACTTCCCAGCCTAGCAATTGCATCCTTCTTTCTCTACATGGCTATTAGGAAATATGAATGAAAATCTTCAAACTCTGCTTGTCATCATATCTCTCACATCTATATGTTCAAAACATTCTTAAAGATCCATCTCTACTGTATAGTGCAATATTAATGCAATATCCGGGGTTTTCAATTCAATTGCATAGAATGCGAAGGATGTGTGTTTGTGTTTTATTTTTATAGTTATAATGTGTAATGAAGATGGCATTTAATTTTGTTGTACGAGGTGCAATGACAATAAAGTAAACTAAACTAAACTATATCTGAATAGTTTGCATGGATATTTGGGATAAATCAAGGTAGCTAGACAATGCACAACAGTTGTTTGTCCCTTTCACGATTATTAAAATGGAATGAAGCCTAAAATCACATTAGCTCACTTTCATAGCATCCCATGAATCTTTTGAATCCAGAGCTGAGCTACATGTGGTTATTGCAAAAGAAAACCTTTTGCTTCTTTTTTAAACTATAAGTAATGATAAATCTATAAGAAGCTCTTCTATTCACCATAGTGGTATCAGCAAAGTCCTGCTTGCTACCTACGAACAACTGGAAAAACTGGAAAAAAAAATCAGGCTTAATGATCTCTCCCATTCCAAGGAGCAAATTGGCCTGGGGCTGTTACTGATCATGTGAAGAAATGGGAATAGGAAAATCTTGTTCCATTGACATAAAGAAAGCAAACCTGTAGAATATCCTCTTTTCCAATGAATCCTATGACGCATATGCATCATGTAAACACACACATGTATATGTAAATAGAAATTACGTAAAGTGCCCAGACTTTTTCTTTATAATTACTGGTAGTTATGCAGAAGCAATTAGATATGTAACAAATACCAGAATACTTTTTAGTGGACAAAACCCTTCACCGGATTAAACTTCCCTTAATCTGTGTACTATACCATACTACTTTTAATTTTATGCCATACTTTTAATTTTATGCTTAATGAGTCATTCAAATGGAGATTATAAGGTGAATTTCATAACTAGTATGAAAAAAAATATCTTGGACAGCTTTTGAAATGATGAAATACTGCTTTAGCCTTCGTTATGACCAAAGTTAGATTTAGACCAGTCTGAGTAAACTGTAAAACAATCAAGTTTTAAACCATCCAGAATCACTAAGGTGATATGAGCAGTGGTAGGAATTTGATGAACAAACAAAAAAATATTGTTTAGGGAAACAATGGACATCTAATTTAAGCAATAGGGCAGGCATTTGGAAAAAAAAAGGACTACAAACATGTGCATTATTTTTGTGCTGGGCCCAGATCTAATCTAATCCAGAATGTGTTTAAAATGAATGCCACTTTCTGTTCTTGTGTCCTGCCTTGTAACCATCATCACTAAGTTAAGTTTGGCAGAATACTGTAACTAAAGGAAAAAAGGGCTTGCTGATCTGCAGGCTGGCAAGCTATTGACAGATGAGCCTAACATTTCAAATATTTAAGTAATTCTTTGGTACATGGTTGAAATAATTCTTCTGTATAGAGAAACATGATCAATGATCTCAGTAGCAGTAAATCACATTCTGGCTAGTTTAGTATCAATTTGTGATGGAGTCACTCTGGCAGATTTCCTCAGTTAATGAATGGGTGTGAACAACCTTAATTTTTGATATAACAAAACTGTATTCCAAAGTATCTGGTAAATTAGCATCTCTACTTATCTCTCCAGAGAAACTGGCTTTCACTTACCTCCTGTTTTCTGTAAGTGATTAGTGTGCTCCAAATGAAGAAGAAACATGGAAAGGATCTCATGCAGATGGGAAATACAGAAACTAATTCAGAGAAGCTAACAGAAGCTGTATTTTATATGGCATTCAGTGTATGTGAGATTGTAACCTCTTTTTCATATTTAAGACTAAGTAATAGGTTTAATAATTTTTCACTAAGACTTTGTTAAGATTGAATCATTACACAGGTATTTTATTGAAGTTTTTGGATGGATCTCTCTCTCTCTCTGTCAACTAATCTCCTAATGCTGGACTGAAGAGAGGTCCTAGGCAGAGGGCTGCAAACTCCTCAGTCAATTGAATAATTAAACTTACTGAAACACTACTGTAGGTAGGACTAACTCCTAAATGAGCTCAGGTTTTTCAAGTCTTACAGTTGATAATTCAAAATAATAAGGTGAATTCCAAAATAATATTTAACATTATATAATGCTTCCACATCATCTACATCATCAAAGCATTTCTTAAAAAGAAAAAAGATAAAATGCATCAATAAACAAATATATATGTTCTCTTTTTTTCAACACAATGTTGTTACTTTACAGCTAAGCTACTTCTTTCTACCCCCCATTTGCTTTGGAGTCTTTTGAATGATGGCCCCAAACTGGAGAGCAGGTTTAAGAAAGATAGCCTTACCCTTTCACCTATCTTGCATATCTAATCAATCCAATTCTCTATGTTTGCAAGATACCCACAACATACTAAATTAAAATGTAATTAGCTAGTTTGTGGTTCAGTATGTTATATGCAACTAGTCTTTAAATGAGCTCTGGAAACAAGCAGACTTCCATGGGCATCTTTTAATTCTGTTCTTAATATTTAACTGAAATGCATTTTAAAACTTCATATTTTAACTGATGAGCTGTTTTGCTATTTCCATGTTTTTCTATTGTGACAGCTTTGTAAACTGCCTTGAGTATATCATGACTTGGAAGAATAGAACATAAACTAATGCACTGGTGATATGCTTGTTAGGATTGAATATCATTAATAACTGAATAAATTACCATTTATGCATATTTTAACAGTTTCAGATGCTAGTCTCGCTTCTAAAAACATCCATTTGATAACTGCTGAAATCGTGAAGATTGTTAATAGCTGCCCTTAATTGCTTTTTTTCTTTGCAGCATAACACTACTGTATGATTGCAAGTAATAGATGTCCTTTTCCAGTTTATGTACAGAAGCTATAGAAAAAGTATTATAAAGAACATAGAACTACCAGACTACTGTGTTTTGGACCTATTCTACAAATGCCCATCCTTGACATCTGAAAAAAGTTTAATAAATTGCCATATTCTTAATCCAGATAATTATGGTGACAGCTGTATTACTATTAGTTGTTAGATTTACATCCCATTTACATCCCATCTTTCTTCCAGAAGCTCAGGATGCTATACATGCATTCCTGTCTCCAATTTTTGCCCCTTAGGAATCCAGAGAGATGACAACTGGCACAAATTTCCTTATAGGTGCAAGAAAAAATTTAGAAATCCCCTAGCTAAATAGTGGTTTTTGGTGAATCTCCACATGAATTGAATTTTGGTGAATCTCCACATGAATTGAAGCTGACACAGCCTCTACAGGGCTGTCAAACTCCCGGCCCATGAGCCAGATGCATCACGTGCTGGCCACGCCCATGCCTGGTTTAGCAAAAGGGAAAAAAGTCCCGATACGTCATGTGACACCACCGTGATGACATTTGACACCCCTGCTCTACATGCTACAAAGTTAAACACACATCTTGGTAGTTTTCTTGCAGACATTCCATTACTAAACTAGGTAACCATCGCTAGATAACATGACCATCACATGAGGATGTTACCTGCAAGAAAACTACCAAGGCATCAAGGATGTCCCAGTTCAACTCTGAGCTACAAATATTCTCTTCTATCAGTACAACATGGTCTTGTAAGCATATTCCTGAATACATACTTAGTAAATATGTGCAGCTATTTAGACTCAGAGTAAGGAAACCAAATATGGGATAAGTTTGAAATATTTTTTTTTCAGTTAGTACTTTGTTAATTCCACTTTTCGCAGAACTAATAGCTTCCCAACATTTCCTCTAACCAGTTAAGAATCTTTCCATTCCTGCTTTTGGAAATTTTCCTCACTTTCTTGCATAACTCCTCTAGTTCACAAATATTCTCAGGCATGTGTGTGTTTGGTATGTTTGAGATTCCCTCGTTGATATTTAATTATGAAAACTGTTAAAAGTTATAACAAAATGTTTAGCTTTCTTTCCTGTACATACTTCATGGTGAATTTGGAGGTAGTTTAGATTGCCCTGCTACAATAGGTGGCCTTGTTTCAGTTTCTTTACTGACATTAATTTCCAGATATATATTGATATACAGTTGAAACCGTTCTTCATTCCACCTGTACAATATTGCATATGCCACTGATTGCCATCTAACCCCAAACTATAAGAAACCTCTGAGTTTCAAGATGTCCATTTCTTCAGATGCTTCACTCCCTTTTCTCCAAATGCATCTTGTGTGATTGTAACCAGACAGTTCAATGTTGCAAAATGTTTCAGGTTATTGAGGTTTTCTTGTTAATACTTTGGACAATGGTTTGGGGGTGAGTTCAGAGAAGTTTTCCTTACAGTAACTCTTCCATGCAGATCGTTGCTGTACAAGGGAATCTCTGATGTCAATAACTCCTCTATTAAATGTTTCATTGCAGGGATCTGAAATTCTATTTTGTAGATCTGACCAATCTGAAGGAAGTTTGAAGATATTTTTCTTGTGCTTTCTTTTCTTGCTATTCCTTTAAAGTGTTCTATGTAATCTCACAGCTGAAATTGGTAGCTGGGGCATCAAGAGTATCTTTTGGAGTATCTCTCTGATTTTTAAGTGCTGATCTTTATTTTTAAATGCTCAAAGATCAGTTTTGTGGTGCTCACAATTGTTGAAAATACATTAAACAATCTAATCTGTGAGTTTAGAAGGACCAGGGGTATTTGTTAATTTGTGGGTATTACCTTCCCTAATTAACTCTAATAAATCAATAGGGGGGCTTATTAATATATCAGCAGTTTTAAAAAAGGCACCGGCTGCCCATACTTCTGTGCCTGTCATATTTTTAAAGTCATGAATAAGTGGCAGTAGTTTATTTCACAAATATTTCCAAATAAAATTTGACTCTGCAAATAGTTGCACATAAAAAGTGATTATGATTATCTCTTAATTGATAACCAAAAAGCAAGATTTTCATAGCCATGCTTAAATTAGATTTATTGAAAAAAAGGAATTAGGTTACAGAAAATTTAGCAACTGAGTACACTGACTTTAGTACCCAATTTATCTTTTAAATTTGTGAGGGTGGAGAGCTCTTGATCCTTTTGCTAGCCATCTATTGATGGGTTAGATGTATTTCTGCCTTTTTCTTGATAAAGGAAGAATGTACAGAAATTCAGCATTTATAATATTTTTCAAATCACCATTCCCTTCTCAGGCTCTCAAAGCCTATTTCAATTAAGTGTGTTTTCAAATGTTCAAAAAGATGCGTTTTAACTTTTTGTCTATGGAGATTCATCATCCAGGTCATGGTTGTCCCAAAGGTGCTTTTCCCAAAAATAAAAACCTTTGTTTTCTTTTCTTTGAAAATGTTTTGCTTCTCATGCAGAAAGCATCTCTAATTAGCTTCAGTTTTATGCTGGCCCTATTCCAGTATTTTAACCATTATACTACACTGGTTTTATTGTGAGTTTTCCTTGAGATGATGCCAGTACAGAAAGCATCTAAATTTTAAAGGGACTTTCACTAATCCGGGGTCTTGCTTGCTGGGAATTCTGGGAATGTCTTCTAACATATCTAAAGGCCCCAGGTTGAGGGAAAGCTGTTTTCATTAATGAAACAATTGGTGTCACATGTAGTTTGCCCTTAGTTTTTAACTTTAACTATAGGATGTGAGAAGACTGACCTGACACTTGGCAACACTGAAGACATACATATATTTAAAAAATAACTTTATGAATGTTAAACTTCAATACACGTAAAGTAACTGCTGAGAAACTGCAAAGCCAACATAAACAGAACTGTTTGTAACATGATGTATGATGAGAAATTGTAGTAACGTGTCCCATGGTAATAATGCTTTTTCCTTTTTTAAGGAAAGTGGGGAAATGTTAAACAGCAGCTATATTTCTGCACTTAATGCAAACGTGTTCAGTTACAAATCATCATCAAATGTCTCCGTGCATTGCAACATCACAGTCTCATAGTCTAAATGAAGAATTTCTTCCTGCCAAAAATAAAGATGGGGAGAAGAATAAAGTTCTGTTAGAAGCTGGACTATTTTGGATAATAGAGTTAATGAATAAACATTCCATAGCAAGTTTACATGACCTAAAGAACAATTTTTTGGCAGCCAGATTCTCAATATACTGAGCTTACTTGTGCTTTTACATAAATGCAGCATGACATTGCAACAGATGCTAATCAGAGTCTGCTGATTTATGGATGTGAATGCTGTCCCTTCAGCTGGTTTCCTTACCAAGAGGGCTGCCTATCTCATAGCTCAAAAATGCAGCAAGTCAAGTGTACTAAATTTAAATCAAGATGTAGAAAAAAACGCACAATAATAATGTGATTTAAAAAGTTATCCAAATACTACTTTTAAACACAAGATCCCAGTCTAACTTTGTACCTCACATTAGACAGTGGCTCTAATCGAAAAGTGCATTTTTTAAAAAGGTGAAAATTAAAGAAAGAATGTACTACTAAATAGGCATGCTTTTTGTTTAGTTTAAAAAACCAATTCTCCCAATGGCAGAAGTTTTGATTTGCTGGTCAGAAAGCAGATACACAAACATAGTCAAACTTACACAGAGGCACTTTCTTTTGAATATGTCTCTTGGTATCTGATGTAAGTTCTGGTGGTTTTTTGCTAATTGCAATGTTCAGATTTCTAGAACTCAGTTAATGGGAAACTCATTTATTAGTATTCTAAAAATATTTAAAAATAATTCAGAAAAGATACTAAAGGCTGATTAATATGATCACATGTGCTTACTGAGCTTGTGGGATTAATGCTGAAACATATACATAAACACCCATTTATTGCCATCCATCGAGCTTAGTTTAATTTATTTTATCACCACAACAGTGTCAAATTCAGAAGGAACAGATGAGGAGTAAGATAAGGTAAGTTGCAAACTATGTGTGTAAAATAAAGTATGATATATCTAGCTCCTCTCAATCGAACTATTGAATTAATTTTAATTTTTTAAACAACAGAAACATCTACATTTCACTGATATCAAGGAAAACTTGTAGGTGATTAATTTTGGTTAAGGTTCATAAACTAGGTTGTATGGCAACTTATACATAAACTGCACTGGGCTAGAGATATTAGGAATTAGAATGGGAAGCACTGCAGGTCATTAGCTGGAGCTTCCCTGCATTGGGGATTTATTAGTTGATTTTTTAAATCATTCTCCTAAGCAATTCCACTTAGGTGCTATTCTTCTCCTCTTTAAATTCATATTTCCATAGTAGGATCTGGAAGGAGTTTTAATTGTTTTTCCATAATGCAGTTGTTATTCCCTAGAAATTGAGGAGCTGCAATGCCAGCATATCAAGATATGTCAGTTTGTGGGATGCCACCATAATAAAATTGCTCAACATAATCTCACATTCTTTTACAAGCAGATTAGATAAAATTATATTGATATCTATCATTTATTCCACCTAAATCATTAAGGGCATTATTTTAAGTTGCATGCTTACAGTATGAGCATTTCCACAACACCCACATTGTCATTCCTCATAAATCAGTTTGAAACTAAGCACAAGTAACTTCAAAACTTTCAGTCTTGAAACACTGAGAACACAAAGAGAATCCCACAAACCAATTAGTGCTTACCCTACATCTAACAAAAAGAGACTTAAAAGAACATTTTTATTAGTCATGGAGCAATACACCCTTGCTACACACAAAAGGAAATTAAATAAAGTTAATGCCCATTGCCCAGTCTCATCATTTTTCAATATTTGGTAGTTTGACAAACTAAATTAGAGAGGTTATTGTGATGGGTAGCTAGGCAGAGAGAAAGCTGATGGTGAAGAATAATGCACTAAAATCCTCCCCTAGCATCTTCCCAGCTAACTTGCTGCCATTTCCTATGAATTCCATATCAGGAAAATGTTCTGGAAGAAATAGCATGTTGGCAAATTTGAAACCAGTCACTTTGTTCAATAGTTATGAGAATGGTTGCATGTTTCTACAACTTTAATTGGAACAAGGAGAGATATGTTCCAAACAGAATATACAGCTAGAGAAAAGGTCTAGGAATAAGATGACTTTGGGATGATACGAAGAAGATTAATGGCTGTCTTGCCTTAAACCCATAGTTGAGTAAGGCATGTTTCCCCAATAATAAAACAAATTACCACAAACTTGTAGTCTCCCAGAGATTAAAAGAATCACAGACAACAATCATATCAATTTCCTCAAGCAATATTGTGAGAACAGTCAAGCCAAAGTCAAACCCAACATAACATAAAACCAGCAATGGTGTGGAAGTGCCGTAAATATCCATCTGGAAGTTCATAAATTCTACCCAACGGGATACACAAATCTTGTTCTATTTCTCTCCCCCCACCCCCCAACTTTCTACATTAATTTCCTAGATAAGTGATGGTGTAAAGGACCAGTCTAGGGACAGATTATCCTGGAGAAGATCTACGTTTATGTTCAGTATTCAGTATGAGCTGATACTAATGAATGTAACAAATCAGTATTAATTTCCAACATAATATATTTATGGATGGATTTGCTCTCCCCACTCCAGTTAGTTATTTTTTTGTACAAAACAAGGGGCTCCAACTGGGCTCTATACATGCTTATCAAATACTACAGCCAGCCTTCATGAAAATCATTACCTATACTTAACATTAATTGCACACTAGTATGTTGGATAAAGAAATTTATATTTTTTAAAAATGAAAAACTAGGTTAATTTCACTTTGAAAGTTAACATACCTGCTTTAATATTTTTCATGCCATTTCTGACTTTATAAATCTGTGACTCTTCCTGACAGTTATCTTTTTTCATTATCCCAAAATTATGTTCTAAATCATTTTCTGAATGTTCCAGATGGTAAGACATAATAAAATAATAAGATTAACCATTACATTTACCCAATATAAATGTTTCCAATCTATGAAACATTAGAATTCTCTTACAGAAAGTATGCCAGTGAAATGAGCTGTTTAGATTCCTTGTTTCCACATTAACAAAATGTTTGCCAAGTGTTTTGTATCAAGAATTTAGAAAATCTGTAAAAAACCTAGGTGTGTGAAGGCCATCCCTTTATTGTGATCTTTCTCTTCGACCACATTAAGGGAAGAGGAAATGCTTGATCCTGAAACTAGAGGGCACAAGCAAAATAGCTACTATCAAAACAGGACGTCATCAAATGGATCTAAATAGGTGGTTATTTTGTGATCTGCCCTGTTTTGAAATCTACCTACATAATTCTTATGGGAAGGTAGAAATTAGTAGCATGTGATAGCAATCAGGCACAGACAGAAGACAAGCAATGTATTTGCATATGATAATAAATTACATTTAAAAGAGAAAACAGGTGTTGGTCTTGGTTAACTAGCTTTTAGCTGCATAAAATAAGTCTTCAGCAGATAATTAATTAACAAAATGGTATTTAAAGTATGCTAAGAGTCTGGCAATATTAAACACTCTTATTGTACATGAAACCCAGAGTTATTATTGAGAAAAAATATTTGGACTAAATTCACTTGCTTAGAAAAAAACTGACTTTTTTTAGGTACAAGAGACAAGAAATGAAATAATATTGCTGTAACATGTTTTTTATAAATAAAATTGTGTTTACTTTGTGTTCCTACACTCTCCATTTATTGCTAATAATTGGCCATTACTGCTCTATGTGAAGCTGCCTTTGAAAACCACCCAGCAGTCATAAATGATCCAGAATGCTGCACCATGGGTAGATACAAGTTTATTGTGGCCATGTGATATTTTTGCCTTACCAGCTGCGTGGTTTCCAATAAGGTTGCAGTTCATAGTGCCTGATTATTTATATGAAGCCTTTTTAGGACATAGGATTAGATTATTTGTGGGATGTCTATTTCCAAAAAATATCTATCCATTCCACACACGTGAATAAAGTAAACACATACAGCAGGGGTGTCAAACTCAAGGAGCTTCGGCCTGCCCTGGAAATGGCGAATGACTGGCCCGCAGTGCCTCTGCCAGTGAAAACAGAACTCGGGAGGGCCATGTGCAGGCCTCCTGGGCTCCATTTTCACTGGGAGAGGGCTGCAGGAGGCTGTCATGGCCAAAAATGGAGCCTCGATGAGTGACACAGAGCTGACCACACCCACACTGGCCACGCCCCCCAAGGTTAAACACAACCCTAATGCAGCCCTCAATGAAATCGAGTGCGAAACCCGAGATATATGGGGTCCCTTCCTTAAATAATGTCATCTTAGGAGTCCCAGTATGTCAAGAAGCCCATAAG
This sequence comes from Oxyrhabdium leporinum, assembly GCA_032468155.1. Classification (NCBI taxonomy): domain Eukaryota; kingdom Metazoa; phylum Chordata; class Lepidosauria; order Squamata; family Cyclocoridae; genus Oxyrhabdium; species Oxyrhabdium leporinum. The sequence goes on along the minus strand of JANHFL010002874.1, from coordinate 14,115 downwards.
ACCTAATCAAATGACCACATATTTAGGCATCAAGTGCCAAGTGCTGTAAACCACACCATTGCATTTCTACTTTTTTCCCTTACTAAATACCTTCATTTATACAATTTTGCTTTCCTTAATTCCTTGGGTTTTCCCATGAACAAAAAGATCCAGGGACTCAGTATTTTATCAATGAAATACATATTTGACATGATCTTCAACAACTTCAAGCAAATTTCAACTTTTTATGCTACTTATGGAACATAAGGAAATCCCCTTTCCCCTCAAATGCTCAGTTTAATTATGCTACAGTTCTCCAGAGATTTAAGAAGGGTCTCAATTTACAACACAAGGAATGACTGAGAAAAAATGTCACTGTAGATGGTGGCAGAACTTGGCTGATGTTTTTTAGCTTTGGAAGATAAGCAGTTTTGATGGTGGTTAGTACTTGGGTGAGAGATCACCAGAAAATTTCAAGGTTGTAGGCTAAAGTGAGGAGGAAAATCCCAGAAAGTGATAGTAAATCATTTCATTACTACTGCCAAGAAAACTGCATAGCCACATACATGTAATTATCAAACCTAATCCTAACGCAAGGGCAGTTTCGGTTGAAAATTGTTACCACATGAGTAGCTGAGAAATGACATGATTATGGGACTCTGAAAGTAGATTTAAAGTGATTTATCATCACTGTGCATTAATCACTTTCAACTTTTCCCAACTGTTGCAATGACTTTGTGGCAGAGCTTGTACTTCTTCCACAACATAAGAAATGGTCCTAACAAAGCTTGTTTCAAGCACATTGCAAAATCCTACCTGTGATGGTTGTGTGCTAGCAAAAAACAGGTTTTTCAAGAAACTGATGATCTGCAAGTAGAGACGATGGTTATCCTCTTGACTATCTGAAGCACAGACTGTGAATGCTGAGCTGCAAACAAAATAATCTATACTGAGGTCTCCTATCAATTGTGAGGAAGAGAAAGCAAACCTTTACCTTAAGAAAATGCATATAAAGGTCTGTATGATTACATGTTTGACTGAAAGGAAATTCACATAATTGTCCAGCTTTTCTTTCATTGCAGTGCCAGTACTAATGAGCAGATCTGCATCATTGCCCCCTTCAGCCTGCCATGCCAGAATTCACAATTGATGGCAGACAAAAGTCAGTGTGTAGAAAGCCACAATCAACATGTTGCTGGCTCAGTAGGGTTTTTTTTTGTCTCTTCATAAGGATAATCAAATGTGTAACCTCTGCATGTGGTCACCTGATCACCAACTTCTGACACACTCCAATGACCTTTGGGGGACATCAGCAACTGATCAAGCAATTTGTCCATTAAAGGAAATAAAAATGGCTATTGGAGCTGGAGGATTAATTACCTTCACAGCAAAAAGAGGGCTGAGGGGCAGAGAGGATATGGTCCCATAGGAAATAACAATACCACTAGCAATAGCACTTCCACTTCACAGTGCTTTGTAGCCCTCTCTAAGCAGTTTACAGAATCATCATATTGCTCCCAACAATCTGGGTCCTCATTTTACCGACCTTGGAAGGTTGGAAGGCTGAGTCAACCTTGAGCTAGTCAGGATTGAACCCCTAGCAGTGGGCAGAATCAGCCTGCAATACTGCATTCTAAAGAAAACGTATGGAACCAGCTGGAACATGTGATTTTAGGCTGCCTTCCTCGTGAGCATTCATGTGCCATATACTGCCTGCATGTGGCAGAATATTACACAGCATAACTTCTAGAACACCAGAAAACCTCTTTCAGCTATCCCAGCTATAGGCTACCTTGAAATACAGGCAAAGCTATAAGAACATGTGGACTGGGACCAGGAAGTGCTTGTGGCAGGATCAGGAGACTATGTGGATATGGCCTGAAGTTGACCAAGGCAATAATAGCCCAGACATATAGGAACAAATAATTATTCTGACCTAGTCAAACATTCAAAATCTCCTTCTTCCCTTTAGTGCATCTTTTTCCACTATAATTCTCCCTGTCATCTCTATCCCAGTAATACAATATTCCTCAAATCAGAGCCCCTTGTATATACTGCAAGATCCTTAACTTGGATGGCATGTCTATAGCAATTAACTTTTACACACCAAACATAGTAATACTGGTGATCACGGGCAGTGGTGAAATCTAAAATTTTCCACTACCAGTTCTGTGGGCGTGGCTTGGTGGGCGTAGCTTGGTGGGCATGGCTTGATCATGTGA
>JANHFL010002874.1:0-11814 GCA_032468155.1 Oxyrhabdium leporinum | reverse complement strand
CCCTGCACTGAGAAATACTTTCGATCCTGGGAATCCATCTCCATTCAACCGGCAGGCATTTTCAGAGGCTGAAGTTCTCAGGGTGAGTGTGAAAAGCTCCAGGGACGCAGCACCGGGTGGGGAGCGAAGCAAGCCGTGGCGGCGGCGCCAGGCAAGCTCCAGGGGCCGTGGGGGGGGGCAGCTAGCTAGGCCGCACGTGGACGTCGCACGGCGAGCGGAGGGACGCAAGTGGCGGCGCCAGGCAAGCTCCGGGGCCATGGGGGGCAGCGGCTAGCTAGGCCGCACGTGGACGCCCTGCGGGGCGAGCGGTGAGCAGGCGGGAAGGGGTGGGGCCAGCCAGAGGTGATATTTGCCGGTTCTCTGAACCAATCAAAATTTTCCCTACCGGTTCGCTTAAACCGGTGCAAACCGGCTAGATTTCACCTCTGATCACGGGCTATCGGTCAGTTATGGTCTCACAAGAAAAATCTATTCTTGCACTTCAACAATGACATTTAAGAGAAAGTCAGTGAACAGTTACAGTATTTTGCAAAAGGCTGCCCCTGTTTTTTTAGTTAATCACACTATTTCCAAACTGGTACTATAAAATTATAACTTTCACATTATCCCTGTTCTATAAAATCACATCTCCTAGATTATGTGCCATTCTCTCACTTACGGTCACTTGATTAGAAAAGTGTTGAATTTCAACCTGATAACTAAACAGGCAAATTCTTTAGACACTAATTATTGTATTATTGTTCCATAAGATTAACTTGTTACTGTTCTTTCTCTTCTAGTCTGCCTTATATAACAACGTAGCAATTTATCTTGTTAAACCATTACCTTTGACTGGATATTTCTTGTGTTTCATTTCTATCAAGAAAACTAGTGGCCACATCAAAAGCATCTTCAAAGAGGATCTAAAAGAGAAAGCATTCTGGACATTGCATCCAAAAGCATCATACAAGAAATCTCTTTTTAAATTCCTGCTGTTGACTAGCATTTATTTTAATGATTTCTAAATAAGTAAGGAGTGCAGCACTTGGTTATTCTAAGATGAAACTGTTTGGTATGCATAATTGTTATGCACTAATTTTTCAGCAAAGTTTAAAAAACAGTTAATAACTTTTACCCAAGAAAATTTATTTTATGGTTTATAGTTTAGGATAATTTCTAATTATTAAGGAGGTTATAGTTTATTAATCTCTATTTTATGTTCTGAATGAGTTTGGTTTTTAATTAAGATTGTTCAAGAAGAATCCAACAGTGTAAGGGAATAACTAAATTACTATCAGCCTTCTTATTAGATGTTGTCCTTTTTCTGAAACTGCTGTTTATAGTGACACCCCACAAGTGCTGCTTTGCTAACAAGTGTAACAGGAAAAGGCACTATCAAAACATTTTAGGCATAAGACATTAGGACAGGAATTAGTTTCTGTGGAACCTATTTAATTAAAAACAATCATATCCTTCCCCAACGTCTATTATCTCCCATGGATTTAGTGGAGAAACCCACATAAATACTAGTTGATAAATGAGGCTTTGAAGTTTTTCCACCAATCGACCAATCACATATTTCATCCGGTTCCTAACAACACGTTTTAATTATCACCAATATGAGCTACCTGGTGAATAACGCAATGACGTGGCATGAGCTAACATTCTGAAAAGACCAAATGTGGTTGTGTTGTAATAAGATTATTATATTAGAAAGGTTATTTTGGTTACAATTTTATTTAGAGAAATCCTTGTTTAAAAAATTGGAGCTATTTTTTTAACAATTTCTGAAAATTATTGTCAAGCACATTATTGTCTATATTTATTGCTAATTTAGCCATATATTTCCTAGTGTTTTTAGAAATTATACTACCTTCCCTTTTATTACCGAAGAAATACAGAAACTCAGCAATTTTAAATGTTAGAACTATACATTTAACTAACTGTTCAATTATAATCGTAGAAGACACCAATTCTCACCTCCTCCGGTGTGGACACTACTGAACCGCTGGCTTCCTGACTATTGGTTCCACTGTCCCTCACACTGCTCTCATCAGTACAGGCAGGTTCTTGAGAAGCTGTCTTGATCTCAGAGATGAAATTCTGTCTTTGACTACAGTAGTGCAAAACACTGTCCTTCCTGTCTTCTGGGAGACCCTGCCACAGATGGGAAACAGCTGTGGAGACCACAGGGAGTATAACTTCTTCTGGGCTTACAACTGCATTATCAACCAGCAAGTCTACAGTCTGCTTGTAAAAATACAAGTATCTGGAATGAAACAGGAAAGGAGAATCTCTCACAATATCATCTGGATGGCATCTAACAAGCACAGAGCAATAAGCTGACTACGCTTTGGGCATCACTGTATTGAAATGGATGGGAATCAGGCACGTTCAGTCAGAAGATCATACCGTTTATTGCTCAGAACATGAAAAATGAAGAAGGGATGCCATTGTTTTTTATGGTCATGAAGAGTGTACAAAGACAGCACTTTGGTACCATGCAGTTAAATAGATTTCATGAACAACTCTTTAATATGAAGGTTATTCAATTTTTGGCCCTAATCACTGATGCAGAAGTAGTTGACAAATTTTATGGTCAAATTCAATCTGAAATTGATAGAACACACATACATGATACGTTGCTTATGATTGAAAAGTGGAATTCTAAAGCTGAAAACAGTTAAGGAGGACATTTAGTTGGACTATATGGCCTAGGGAACATCAACAGATCACACATTTGACTATATTATTGGCACAAGTAGATGGAAGAGTTCAGTTACAACAGCAAAGGTGTAGCCAGGAGCTCTTTGCTCATGTGCAAATTCCAAGACAGGGTTAAAACAGAAGAAAACCAACCAGTTTCCACAATATGATATGGAACACTGTATACCCACCATTTTCAAAGAGAACTTTGAAGTCCTGAACGTTATTGATGGGAGCCAGAGGCACTGTGGAATGAAATCAAATAAGTTGTTAATAAAAAGAATGAAAAGAGACTGTCTATGATCAAGAAATAGAAGAGACTGAACTGGATGTTTGAAACAGGCAGTAGAAATTTTTTGAAAAGAGAAGGCAAAAACCAAGAAAGACAAAACTTTCTGGAAAGCTCTAATCAAAAATTTACATGGCCTAGGGAAGGAATAGTATTATAATATCTATAAAGACATCAAAGATGGAAACAGACATGGAAAACCAAAGAAAGTCTTCCAAAATATTTATTAAACTAGAAGGAGGGTCTAACATCTAATTGATTTGCTAAAGATGTCAACAGATTCAAAGAAATCAAACATATAAGGAAGGAGTACGCTGAAATTCTGTACAGTACAGATGTAAACATCCAAGACAGCTTAGAAGATATTTGTAGTTACTAGAATACCAAGTTAAATCAACACTCTAATTATTACCAAATTGGAAAGCTATAAGAATTGATGGAATATCTTCAAAACTATGGCAAGCGATGAAGAAGAATCAGTAAAAGTTCTAACTGAACTATGCTAGAAAATTTGGAGAACACAATGGCCAACCAGTAGGAAGATGTCAGGCTACATACCAGTACCAAAGAAAAGATCTTTAAAAGATTGTACAAACTGCCACACAATAAATTGACATGCTCACAAAATAACGCTTAGGATCATCCAACACAAATTAGAGTCTTATTCAGCTGTTCAAATTGGTTTTAGAAGAGGGAGATATTATTGCAGATGTATTTTGGAAAAATGAGAACAATAAAGAAAATACTACCCAAATATCAATGTACCATTCATTCTCTATAAAAGACTTTTGATTGCATTAACCATATCAATCTGTTAAATGTCTTTAGAAAAATGGGATTAACAGAACATCTCACTATCCTCATGCAAAATTTATGCACAAGTCAGGACGCCACAGAATATGATGAAACAGACTGGCTCTAATTTGCAAAAGAATAAGGTAAGATAAGGCTATACTGTATATTATCTCATCTGAAAATATAATGAGAGTAGCTGCAGTTGAGTGCAGTTTTAAAACTGAAGAAATAACCTGCTCTGTATTGAAGAGACTACTCTGATATTTATTTATTAAATTTATATGCCACCTATTTCACTGTGGCAATGATTCTGGGTGGCTTACATAATGAAAAAAATACAATAGAAAATGAATATGCTTATATGTTGATTAATAATTAATTATCTTCAATGTTTCAACTCAAATACCAGAGGTCATAAATACCAGAGGTCTGACAAGGAAGATTGCTACTTCAGCTGCACTGCTAAAATAATTGCAAGGGCACAGAGCTTAATGGCTTAACTACAGAAAATAAAGTGTAAGAGAACAAAACTGATGAGAATGATCAAATAATTTGGAAAATTAATTTTCTATCTAGAGCCTGACAAGGTAATATCTGCAGACAATTGTTACCCAATTGCATCCTTAATTAAACCACTTAATATTCTGTTAACATTATCTGTTGCCAATGTTCTACAGCAAAGGAATAGAAGGACAAGAAAATGGTAGTATCTGCTTTTATCATAATCGACATTCAAGAGGTCGCTTTCTAAAACATTTCATGGAAGGAGAAAATCAAGATAACTCTTGCTGTAAATGGAGTTCCTGTTTTAAACACAGTTTGTACTGCCATTTCTTATATTTGCTATTCATGGAAACAACCAGCTTGCCGCATAAAATCAAACTCAAAATGTTAAACACACATACCTTGCAACCACGATTTACACAGAATATAATGTAATTATGATGAGATCTCACAAAATGAATATATCCAAAACAAAATCCAAAACAAATGCCAGCATATAATTATTTATTTTTCATAGAATTCTAAAGTATTTCAAGTTGATAGCTGAAAATGTAAATGATCTGCAACATTTAGTATTGATGATAAAGCAGCACAGTACAACAATGAGGATAATAATAATTTATTACATTTATATGCCACTAGACTCCCAGCAGCTTTGGAGGGGTATTCAAATGAAACATTAAAAACAAGAAAAAGACAAAGAGATAAAAATGAACAGTAAAAATGGTAAATGTGACAAGAACCACAGGAACAAAAAAAAACCAAACCCACATAATCCAACAGAGCTTCATTCATCCTTGCTAAAGGCCTGGATGAAGAGTTGGGTCTTCAAGGCCCTTTGAAACATCAACAGAGTGTGGTCTGTTTGGATCTTGAGAGGAATCGCATCCCAGAAGGCAGGCACTGATATGGAAGAGCCATGCTTCTGGATATCAACAGATGGTCTTGTTTAATCAAACACGCCAAACAGAGCATGCCAACGAAGCCAGATCAAATCAACTGGGCAGATACTATGGATAGCAGGCACTCCCTCAAGTTACCAGACCTTATGCTAGGTAGGGTTTTATAGATAGTGGCCAGCACAATTAATTACAGCCAGAAGTAAACTGGCAACCAGTGCAGCACACAAAGCAGAAGTGTTGCATGGGATACCAAGGTATGACTACCACTGCCTACATCACTGCATTCTGGACCAACTGAAACTTTTGGGTGATCTTTAAGGACATCCCTATGTAGAATATATTGCAGTTAAATTGTGAGATTGGATGATTGTCAGAAGAGGTTCTGATCTAGGAAAAGGCCAACAGGAGCTGTGAGTTCAGGAATATCCCCAAATTACTTACCATTTATCAGTTCTCTCAGGAAAACCAGAAACACGACCTCATAAGCCAATTCTACTTTATTGTAAGGCTACACTAATAGAATCTTGCAAATCTGAAAGTACAAATCCCCCATGATCATTTTGCAATCTGATCATTCAGAGTGGGTCCTTCTTGTTTCTTTCTCTAATTAACTAGTTACAAAGGGGTTTTTTGCTCTCGTGTCTGTTCCCTAGGAAGCATCTCTTTTCCCTGCCTGTCACATACAATTACATCTAATCCAGCCAAGGTCACAGATAGAATATTCAAGATCTGGGCTGCTCAAAGACACACACACAAACACACCTCAGCCATTCAGTCTTTGTAGACCTGACTTGGAGATGGTTCTTCCCCATCCAAAGACAGACAGTCTCCAAGCACTGGGATGAAACCTTGAAATTCTCACTTGGCCAGCCCAAAAGCAAAAGATAACAGACTAAGATTAAATACAAAAAAATGACCAAACTAATGACAACAGTTACGGTTACCAACATTAGAACTGACAATAAAATTGAAGTGGTGGATAGCTTCTGTTTTTTGGGATTGACTACTAACAGGAAAACAACTAGAAATATATTACAAAGTGGCACCTGACAAGGCAACAATGAAAGTCTGGAAGAGATATTCAGAGGCCTGATCACCAGCTCCTTCTTCCCCAATGTCTACACTGTGACCTATAAAGACTAGAATTGTAATGACAATAGTTTTTCTTGTGACATTCTATGGATGCCAAATTTCTACTGACACAGAATAAAAGTATTAGTGCTTTTGATATTGGACAAAACTCAAAAGTACCATGGATAGCTGGGAAAACAAATAAATAGTACAAACCAATCCACGGTTCTCATTTGAAGAGCAAATGAAAAGGAAAAAGAAAAGGATGACCAACATGAAGACGTATGGACTGTTTGGTCTTATTTTTTTTTTAGGATAGCAGGTAGATGTCTTTCACAAAAATCACAAAATCACCTGAAAATTGGAGATAAGATCTTCGAGTTAATGGACCTTTACCAAATGAGGAAGGAATTCCTTTTATATGAACTTTCTGTCATGATTCTTACTTTGCTTTCTGCTATATTATTAAACAAATTATGATTTGTAGGATGACATTTGGGTTTATTTCATTAAGTATAACCTAAAAAAACAAGAATTAATTTCTTACATTAATTAGGGGACTAAATGTGGAATTAGAAAATAAATACAAGCAAATTCACACTAAAATCTTGAAGAATATGAATAATTTGCATTATTATAAAAACAGTGATCATAATTGCTTTGAAAGTATCACTGTAAAAGGGAAGGAATGAGACAAGAAATCACAAAATAATTTTATAGGTCATGGATTAAAAAAATAAACCCTTGTACTGTTTTTTACCATCTCTGAAAAAAATGATAGGTTAATTAAGAAATGCCTCAAGTTGTGTAACTGAAACATGTTTGCTCCACCTGCTGGTCATATTCCATAGTTATTCTGTCCCGACTTCATCTCTCAGAAAAAAAGTGGCTTGCAGTAAAACATATTATGCCATGTAATAGGTACACAAGATCATACATGTTTAAGAACAGCAGAAACAGAACATGTATTTTTTCAGAAGCAGTTCAGGTTAAGTAGTGGCTTGCAATTTGTATCAATAAGCACTTATTTCCAGCTTATCTGGAGCTATAGTTACATCTTTTTTCCCCATTTGATTTCTGCATCTTTGCTTCTGCCTTTTTCTTCCCTAATTTTTTTCTCTTTTCCCTTCAATATTGGTTCGTTTGTTTTTATTCTGAATTAAAACTTTTAATAAAACTTATAAAATATGTCACTTTGTTGACTAGGATTCTTGAATAACATGACACAAATGAACCTTCACTAAGCTATACTTAACTACAGACAAAATATACTGTACTGCACTAATGGGTGCAATTGCGCAGTCAGTGCACTCTTCCCCCCACTACACAAGAAACAAAATATAAGATAATCTCTTATAGGATAATATTATTCCATTATTTAAAGGTTGTGATGTGAAATGTAACATCCACTTACTTTCTTCTATCCTGCAGTTACTAAAAACTATTAAATGTATTCATTCATTCAGATATAGACTAACTCAAACAATTTAACCCTATATAACGTTATTTGGTTTATCAGTTCAAAAGGAGAAATATCTTATTTCTTCATGTACCGTTCAAACTCCATGAGATCAGGAGAAGAGGTAGTTGATGACTGTGTTAGCCTTTGACTTGCATCTTCTTCTACAATTGGTTTCTCATGTTCTTGGATCACGTACCAGACCGTGGTGCCATTTTGACTCAAAACATCTGAAGAATGTACGATGCTACAAAATAAATGGAGGGGTGACCTAAGTCCATTTTTTTTTTTGTCATAAACATGTGTTGAGAAGTCAATAAATTTTGTTTGGTGTTAATTATTCTTCAAGAAATACACCAGGCTACAGAAACCACATGGGGAAGTAATATAAACAAAGAGAATAAAGAGAAACAAGCATAAAAAAACGGGGCTGAGATTCATTGTGTTAAAAATCCCACTTTCAAAATCTCTATTTCACACTAATTTTCCTTCTTGTTGTTTCTGCAACTCAGTAAAGACTGTAAGTCCATGAAAATTTCATAGGATAGAAATGTAATCATTTTCTGAACTCACAGGCTCATTTGACATATTTAAAAGGGATGCTTTCAGAAAGTTTAAATTTTGTAACCTATGATTGTTGAAATACATCTTGACATATTCCTCCTTTACATCTTCCAAACTGGATGGATTGCTGTCTTCCAGATTTAAAACTTCTGTTGGCAACAGAAAGAACATCAATTACTAATAGGCATATTCTGAAATTTGAATATAATCAAATGCAGTGAAAAAAGTATTGTAGGAAAATATTTTTTTAAAAAACAGAGCTATCATGTTTACTATTGGTTATTTGTACTTTTATCACTACTAGTATTAATAATGTGTTGCTGCCCAAACAATATACATGAAGTATGTCAATAAAATAATCCAAGCTTATAATTTCAACCGATACAACAAAACAAAAACAGATAATATAATGGCAACAAATATTTTATAAGCAACAAGATAGAAAGTCCTATGGATAATGATAGTTCACCTAGCTCTATTTTGGGAGGGGCTATAGCTCATTGATGGAGCACAGATGTTCTCTGAAGAAGTTTCAGTTTCCCATATTTTCAGCTAAGGCCACCTGATAATAGGTTATACAAAAGCCAATCACAGCATGTGATGCTTGAATAGATAAACAAATCATTCATAAATAGCAGCTTGAAGAACTGGAATACTAGGCTGGAAAATGATGACATGAGCAATGAATTGAATGTCATAATGGAAAAAGAGAGTGAATAGAATCGTCGCTGATCCAAATATAACAATACAGTTGTATTTAATAAAACATATTTGAGAATGGGAGAAATAGATATTTTATTTCAGCCCAAAACTAGGAATATAAAAAGAAACCATTACAAACACAACAAATAACAAAATGCACAAAAAATGTAAGATTCAAAACAGAGGAGCAAAATTGGACTTAATCTGTAGATCAACTTTTATATCACCCTTCCTTTCTTGGTAAGCATAGTGCCAAAGACAAATTTTGCCACCTTGTAATATTGTCTGGATTTAAAGCATATAAAAGAAGAGAAACATGTGTCTGATCTAAACAATGGGAAACATTTTAACAAATACAGGATAGTTTTAAAATGTTTTAGTATTTTAATTGTAAAATATTTTTCTAATTGTAAGCTGCTCAGTCGTTGATTGAGATACGCTATGATAGAAATTGACTGACTGACTGACATTGCTCTTCAGAATTGTCCATTCCTCTAAAGAGATATTTTGGTGCTTCCTTTTTCGGGCTTCGGTAAATATATATTTATATTAAGTTCAGCACCTATTCAATCTTAGTTGATCTAAAAAAGACTAAACAGGGTTCTTCACTTTAGTATTTGGGTAGGAAACCACCCAATAACCTCAAGGCCATAGATTAATTTATTAAATTTATATGGCCACTCATGTCACAAGAAAGGGCTCTGGCCATGTGGAAAAAAAGCATAAAAAGTATGTCAGTGATATAAGCACACACAGATATTCAATCAGCAATGGAGCAGCCTCGAGATCTTATCTGTCCAAGACCCCCAAGCCGGATAACAAAGCCAGGTCTTGAGGGAACTAGATCAGGAATTCAAAGTATTTCTGGAAGAAAGCCATGCCAAATCACTTTCATACTGCTGCCAAGAAAAACTCAATAGGTATGTCTGTAAAGTTCCCCACAGTGAGATGAAGTCAAAGATTCTTTAACTTTTATGAATGCTCACTGAATATCAAGTATGGAAGGAAATCTACATGAAAATTTTCAGAGACTAAGCACACCCTCTCCACCTTCTGATAATTCTGTTGTTGGAATTTCCTTCTAACAAATGAGATGGAAAAGATTCATCTTCTTTTGTTCCAGCCTTATACTGATTCTATAACATTGCCACTAATCTATTTTTTTAAAGAAGAAACAAGGACATAGCAGAGGAAAAAGATTTAATAAGCACTTCCATATAGTACCTTTCATCTTCAACAGATTTTCCAAAGTTTGCTCCAATTCCTGGATATAATTCTTAGCTTGGCATAAAACCCGAGACTAAATAAACAAAAAAAACAAAGCACAAATTGTATGCATTCTGAATAGGCTAATATTCATGTGTTCATTTAATTGGTTAACTAATTAATTAACTGGATTTCAAGGTCAACTTCCAAACATGTGATAATATAATGGCATTAAAGTATCTCCCATGTGGAAATTATGAAACATGCAATCAAAATCCATGTTGGAACAGAATAAAATTGTCAGCGTTCCATCCAAGTTCCAATAACTTATTCAGCACTCAGACAAAGATTTATCCAAGTAAGAATTTATTAAAGAAACCATGTTGGTACATCTGGGAAAAACCTAAATCTGAAAGCCCAGGTTTTTCCACACCCAAAACAAATCAAAGATCCACCTCCAAACCATCATTAAAGGTCACATTCCCCAATCCTCTTCTGAAGCCAACTTCTTCTCTCATCTTGTCACTCCTCCTCCAGGTGCTGGTCAGAATGGCCTTGACACATTTGAAAAGAATTTTGTTTTGACTACTAACCCCTCTAAGTGTATGAGAAAGAACCCCCTCCCTAATTCTCATGTGCTAATATGTGGCAGCCGCAATTATGGCTTCCAAGGCTGACAGTATATAAGAAATTATGAGCTGGGATAGACATAACAAGTCAGCCAATGGGAACTGTTTGGTGACTTAAGAAACAGCACCTGTTTTGAGCCATGCCAGGTGGCTTGGAGACTGGGCGTGGCTTAGGGTAACTGGCCTCTAATATATTGCTTCTGTGTTTATATAGCTTCTGTGGTTCTGGTGGTTCTGATTGCTTCTGCTTCGTGTCCTTGTACTTGCTACCACATTGCAAGAACTGCATGGGTATTGTATACATGCATCATGGTTTATATTATTGTATATAAACAAGTTTCTTCTATAAATGAATCCTGCTGAGTTATTTACTTGTGTGCTGGTTGGATTGCTGCAAACAAAGAGACAGTCTCTTTACTGGAGTCTTGGCTCAGCACGCGGTGAACAATACAAGTAAAGGGGTTTCTAGCCAGCATTACTGGCTTCTGCTAGCCAGCTGGCTGTAAGGACTTGGCACGGCACGCCTTCCTGTTCCTGGTTGCTGCCGGCTGGCTCCCGCAAGTACTCAAGCCACAACTAGCTTGCCTTCCTGGCTCCTCGCTCTTCCGGACCCCTCCCAGGGCGAGCCCCATCACCAGACACCCAACTGTGCACGACCCCATGCACCACCACCCCGCGCGTGTGGCAACTTCGAAACAGTGCGTTGTGGCAATTTCCAATGGCGCACGGTCTCAGACGTTGACATAGACCTGCTCCCAAGTGCAAAAATACCTGCCAAAAGGCAGTACCCAGTGTCAGCTAACGAGCTAACAACCTTGAAGCAATATTTGGACACTAGCTTGCAAAAAGGCTTTCTTTGATCTTCAAAATCACCAGCTTCAGTGCCAACCTTTTTTGTCCCCCAGAAGCATGACCCTAATGCCTCAAGTGTGAGTGGGAAACCCCCCCCCCCTTCGTATGGTCCATAATTTCCAAGCCCTGAATTTGGAGACAGTCAGAAACCACCAC